>JAXIVD010002508.1:22500-58432 GCA_036785275.1 Cancer borealis
CTTTAAAAGTTCTATATAAAACTGAAATCCATTTTTAAATAACTCAAATAGTTTTTGATTAACAAACAAAATTTTTTTTGAAAAAGTTTTTGTCATTTTACTGCCAAAATATTACTCCGAGAGGATAAATGCTTCTATACAAAAGTGTTCAGCTTAAAAAGTTCTATATAAAACTGCAATCCATTTTCAAATAACCCAAATAGTTTTTGATTAACGTTCAAATTTATTTTTGAAAAAGTTTTTGTCATTTTACTGCCAAAATATTACTCCGAGAGGATAAATGCTTCTATACAAAAGTGTTCAGCTTAAAAAGTTCTATATAAAACTGCAATCCATTTTTAAATAACTCAAATAGTTTTTGATTAACGTTCAAATTTATTTTTGAAAAAGTTTTTGTCATTTTACTGCGAAAATATTACTCCGAGAGGATAAATCCTTCTATACAAAAGTGTTCAGCTTAAAAAATTCTATATAAAACTGCAATCCATTTTCAAATAACTCAAATAGTTTTTGATTAACGTACAAAATTATTTTTGAAAAAGTTTTTGTCATTTTACTGCGAAAATATTACTTCTAGAAGATAAATGCTTCTATACAAAAGTGTTCAGCTTAAAAAGTTCTATATAAAACTGAAATCCATTTTTAAATAACTCAAAAAGTTTTTGATTAACAAACAAAATTATTTTTGAAAAAGTTTTTGTCATTTTACTGCCAAAATATTACTCCGAGAGGATAAATGCTTCTATACAAAAGTGTTCAGCTTAAAAAGTTCTATATAAAACTGCAATCCATTTTTAAATAACTCAAATAGTTTTTGATTAACGTACAAAATTATTTTTGAAAAAGTTTTTGTCATTTTACTGCGAAAATATTACTTCTAGAAGATAAATGCTTCTATACAAAATTGTTCAGCTTAAAAAGTTCTATATAAAACTGCAATCCATTTTCAAATAACTCAAATAGTTTTTGATTAACAAACAAAATTATTTTTGAAAAAGTTTTTGTAATTTTACTGCCAAAATATTACTCTGAGAGGATAAATGCTTCTATACAAAAGTGTTCAGATTAAAAAGTTCTATATAAAACTGCAATCTATTTTCAAATAACCCAAATAGTTTTTGATTAACGTTCAAATTTATTTTTGAAAAAGTTTTTGTCATTTTACTGCCAAAATATTACTCCGAGAGGATAAATGCTTCTATACAAAAGTGTTCAGCTTAAAAAGTTCTATATAAAACTGCAATCCATTTTTAAATAACTCAAATAGTTTTTGATTAACGTTCAAATTTATTTTTGAAAAAGTTTTTGTCATTTTACTGCGAAAATATTACTCCGAGAGGATAAATGCTTCTATACAAAAGTGTTCAGCTTAAAAAGTTCTATATAAAACTGCAATCCATTTTTATAAAACTCAAATAGTTTTTGATTAACGTACAAAATTATTTTTGAAAAAGTTTTTGTCATTTTACTGCGAAAATATTACTTCTAGAAGATAAATGCTTCTATACAAAAGTGTTCAGCTTAAAAAGTTCTATATAAAACTGCAATCTATTTTTAAATAACTCAAATAGTTTTTGATTAACAAACAAAATTATTTTTGAAAAAGTTTTTGTCATTTTACTGCCAAAATATTACTCCGAGAGGATAAATGCTTCTATACAAAAGTGTTCAGCTTAAATAGTTCTATATAAAACTGCAATCTATTTTTAAATAACTCAAATAGTTTTTGATTAACGTTCAAAATTATTTTTGAAAAAGTTTTTGTCATTTTACTGCGAAAATATTACTCCGAGAGGATAAATGCTTCTATACAAAAGTGTTCAGCTTAAAAAGTTCTATATAAAACTGCAATCCATTTTCAAATAACTCAAATAGTTTTTGATTAACGTACAAAATTATTTTTGAAAAAGTTTTTGTCATTTTACTGCGAAAATATTACTTCTAGAAGATAAATGCTTCTATACAAAAGTGTTCAGCTTAAAAAGTTCTATATAAAACTGCAATCCATTTTTAAATAACTCAAATAGTTTTTGATTAACAAACAAAATTATTTTTGAAAAAGTTTTTGTCATTTTACTGCCAAAATATTACTCCGACAGGATAAATGCTTCTATACAAAAGTGTTCAGATTAAAAAGTTCTATATAAAACTGCAATCCATTTTCAAATAACCCAAATAGTTTTTGATTAACGTTCAAATTTATTTTTGAAAAAGTTTTTGTCATTTTACTGCCAAAATATTACTCCGAGAGGATAAATGCTTCTATACAAAAGTGTTCAGCTTAAAAAGTTCTATATAAAACTGCAATTCATTTTTAAATAACTCAAATAGTTTTTGATTAACGTTCAAATTTATTTTTGAAAAAGTTTTTGTCATTTTACTGCGAAAATATTACTCCGAGAGGATAAATGCTTCTATACAAAAGTGTTCAGCTTAAAAAGTTCTATATAAAACTGCAATCTATTTTTAAATAACTCAAATAGTTTTTGATTAACAAACAAAATTATTTTTGAAAAAGTTTTTGTCATTTTACTGCCAAAATATTACTCCGAGAGGATAAATGCTTCTATACAAAAGTGTTCAGCTTAAAAAGTTCTATATAAAACTACAATCCATTTTTAAATAACTCAAATAGTTTTTGATTAACGTTCAAATTTATTTTTGAAAAAGTTTTTGTCATTTTACTGCGAAAATATTACTCTGAGAGGATTAATGCTTCTATACAAAAGTGTTCAGCTTAAAAAATTCTATATAAAACTGCAATCCATTTTCAAATAACTCAAATAGTTTTTGATTAACGTACAAAATTATTTTTGAAAAAGTTTTTGTCATTTTACTGCGAAAATATTACTTCTAGAAGATAAATGCTTCTATACAAAAATGTTCAGCTTAACCCTTAACTTCCGGGTGGCTAAATTATTTTCCGTTCCCATCTCCGGGTAACTTTTGGAAAATTAGGAAACGCCAGAAGATAATTTTATCTATAAAAACCAAATTATATTTTTTATTCTGAGTGCAATGATGTACTAACCTGCGCGCTATGACCTATGGAAGTAAAGTTATTGTGTATCATAAATATCTTTCCGAAAGCGTGTTGCAGCCCGCTGTGTCCCGTGGCGCAGAAATGACCCGCAGTGCGATATCGCTGCCGTGAATCTATCTATCTATCTCTCTCTCTCTCTCTCTCTCTCTCTCTCTCTCTCTCTCTCTCTCTCTCTCTCTCTCTCTCTCTCTCTCTCTCTCTCTCTCTCTCTCTCTCTCTCTCTCTCTCTCTCTCTCTCCTTTTGGGAATTTCTTTTAGATGAAATAATTGTACTTCCAATGAGAGAGAGAGACAATTTTTCGTTCATGGTCACACACACACACACACACACACACACACACACACACACACACACACACACACACACACACACACACACACACACACACTGACACAATGACCTGCACACAGCATTTTCTGATGTATCATTGAATATGACTGCACACATACGCACTAAGAGGGAGATATATATATATATATATATATATATATATATATATATATATATATATATATATATATATATATATATATATAAAATTATATGAAAATAATGGGAAGGATGACACAAATCCAAGACTCACCATGGTAGCAACATCGCGCTGAACCACGTGCTTCTATCAGTAGCGACTTAGTGATGGACGGACAACTCCCCACCCCCCACTTGCCACAATCTCCACTCCCTCATCCTCCTTCGTCACCTCACCCTCACTCTCCTCCTGAACCATCTTTATCACCTCAGCCTCCTCCATCATCTGACCATCCTACGTCACCTGAGCCATCTTTATCACCTCACTCTCCCTCCCCGCACGTATCATTTCAACTTTCCCCGTCAAACATCTCTCTACTTGCCCAACAAGGTTCCTTCTCACCTCCCCGACCCCCTCCTCCCTCTCCATCTACAAACAGTAGAATTTTGCGCTGCATTGCACCAAAGAAGAATGTTGCCTCAGCAAACTCTGGAAGAAAAGAGATCACATATAAACATATCTTATAAGAAGTGTGTGTGTATGTGTGTCTGTGTGCGTGTGTATGTGGAGAGAGAGAGAGAGAGAGAGAGAGAGAGAGAGAGAGAGAGAGAGAGAGAGAGAGAGAGAGAGAGAGAGAGAGAGAGAGAGAGAGAGAGAGAGAGAGAGAGAGTAGGCTGTTGTGTACACACTGCCTCTCCCCTTTCCGCGATAAGAAGGAAAGGGGAGATAGCCTAGGCCGTAGACACACACAGCTGTCCTCCCCTACCACCTACACACTCACCCAGACACAATTTGTGTAAAATGAGTATTCAGTGAATTTTGAAAGTAACACTATTGTTGTTAGTACAATATAAATTATATCTACCTTGCGACTGGTGTGATGCCCTCCGTCGAATGTAGAGTCTCGTACCAGGTCTTCTTTTTAGAATATCTTGAGGGTGTGATACTGCATGAAACAGCAAAACACCAGCAAACACGGGCATAGTTGGAGTAAAATCCTCACATTCGTTCCATCTAAAATCATCTGCATTTGCAGCAGCACCTGTGGAAGCTTGTGCTGCAATTCTAGGTCTCATTATAGCTCTGCTACGCCCACGTGACCTTCCATGCCCACGAGATCCTGTGACAGTACGTGAGATACGCATACTTGATGTTTGCTCCGTGTCTTCATCACTATATTCATCACTACTGCTGTCTTCAATTTCTTCAAAATAATATTCACTGTCCTCGCTCTCTTCAGTAATTTCTAAATCACTGTCATATGACATATGCATATCAGTATCCATACTGCCTCTTTCACCCGGAGGGTGAGTTTCACCCGCCGTGTCTAGGGAGGTGCCAGATGTTTTCTCCATGAAGGAAAAAAGGTAAGTAAGGCGAATTTAGATCACTCATAGTGACAGCTGAGTTAGTGGAAAGAGTTGCCAATTACTTATACTCGCCTTTCGACTTGAAACAAACGCGCCAAAATACGAAAACGCGGCGGGAAAATTCATGATTACCGGAACGATCACCGTCTCACCAGACGGAGCACTATGATCGTACATGTACGATCCCCGGATGTTAAGGGTTAAAAAGTTCTATATAAAACTGCAATCCATTTTTAAATAACTCAAATAGTTTTTGATTAACAAACAAAATTATTTTTGAAAAAGTTTTTGTCATTTTACTGCCAAAATGTTACTCCGAGAGGATAAATGCTTCTATACAAAAGTGTTCAGCTTAAAAAGTTCTATATAAAACTGCAATTCATTTTCAAATAACCCAAATAGTTTTTGATTAACGTTCAAATTTATTTTTGAAAAAGTTTTTGTCATTTTACTGCCAAAATATTACTCCGAGAGGATAAATGCTTCTATACAAAAGTGTTCAGCTTAAAAATTTCTATATAAAACTGCAATTCATTTTTAAATAACTCAAATAGTTTTTGATTAACGTTCAAATTTATTTTTGAAAAAGTTTTTGTCATTTTACTGCGAAAATATTACTCCGAGAGGATAAATGCTTCTATACAAAAGTGTTCAGCTTAAAAAGTTCTATATAAAACTGCAATCTATTTTTAAATAACCCAAATAGTTTTTGATTAACCTTCAAATTTATTTTTGAAAAAGTTTTTGCCATTTTACTGCCAAAATATTACTCCGAGAGGATAAATGCTTCTATACAAAAGTGTTCAGCTTAAAAAGTTCTATATAAAACTGCAATCCATTTTTAAATAACTCAAATAGTTTTTGATTAACGTTCAAATTTATTTTTGAAAAAGTTTTTGTCATTTTACTGCGAAAATATTACTCTGAGAGGATTAATGCTTCTATACAAAAGTGTTCAGCTTAAAAAGTTCTATATAAAACCGCAATCCATTTTCAAATAACTCAAATAGTTTTTGATTAACGTACAAAATTATTTTTGAAAAAGTTTTTGTCATTTTACTGCCAAAATATTACTCCGAGAGGATAAATGCTTCTATACAAAAGTGTTCAGCTTAAAAAGTTCTATATAAAACTGCAATCCATTTTTAAATAACTCAAATAGTTTTTGATTAACGTTCAAATTTATTTTTGAAAAAGTTTTTGTCATTTTACTGCGAAAATATTACTCTGAGAGGATTAATGCTTCTATACAAAAGTGTTCAGCTTAAAAATTTCTATATAAAACTGCAATCCATTTTCAAATAACTCAAATAGTTTTTGATTAACGTACAAAATTATTTTTGAAAAAGTTTTTGTCATTTTACTGCGAAAATATTACTTCTAGAAGATAAATGCTTCTATACAAAAATGTTCAGCTTAAAAAGTTCTATAGAAAACTGCAATCCATTTTTAAATAACTCAAATAGTTTTTGATTAACAAACAAAATTATTTTTGAAAAAGTTTTTGTCATTTTACTGCCAAAATATTACTCCGAGAGGATAAATGCTTCTATACAAAAGTGTTCAGATTAAAAAGTTCTATATAAAACTGCAATTCATTTTCAAATAACCCAAATAGTTTTTGATTAACGTTCAAATTTATTTTTGAAAAAGTTTTTGTCATTTTACTGCCAAAATATTACTCCGAGAGGATAAATGCTTCTATACAAAAGTGTTCAGCTTAAAAATTTCTATATAAAACTGCAATTCATTTTTAAATAACTCAAATAGTTTTTGATTAACGTTCAAATTTATTTTTGAAAAAGTTTTTGTCATTTTACTGCGAAAATATTACTCCGAGAGGATAAATGCTTCTATACAAAAGTGTTCAGCTTAAAAAGTTCTATATAAAACTGCAATCTATTTTTAAATAACCCAAATAGTTTTTGATTAACCTTCAAATTTATTTTTGAAAAAGTTTTTGTCATTTTACTGCCAAAATATTACTCCGAGAGGATAAATGCTTCTATACAAAAGTGTTCAGCTTAAAAAGTTCTATATAAAACTGCAATCCATTTTTAAATAACTCAAATAGTTTTTGATTAACGTTCAAATTTATTTTTGAAAAAGTTTTTGTCATTTTACTGCGAAAATATTACTCTGAGAGGATTAATGCTTCTATACAAAAGTGTTCAGCTTAAAAAGTTCTATATAAAACTGCAATCCATTTTCAAATAACTCAAATAGTTTTTGATTAACGTACAAAATTATTTTTGAAAAAGTTTTTGTCATTTTACTGCCAAAATATTACTCCGAGAGGATAAATGCTTCTATACAAAAGTGTTCAGCTTAAAAAGTTCTATATAAAACTGCAATCCATTTTTAAATAACTCAAATAGTTTTTGATTAACGTTCGAATTTATTTTTGAAAAAGTTTTTGTCATTTTACTGCGAAAATATTACTCTGAGAGGATTAATGCTTCTATACAAAAGTGTTCAGCTTAAAAAGTTCTATATAAAACTGCAATCCATTTTCAAATAACTCAAATAGTTTTTGATTAACGTACAAAATTATTTTTGAAAAAGTTTTTGTCATTTTACTGCGAAAATATTACTTCTAGAAGATAAATGCTTCTATACAAAAGTGTTCAGCTTAAAAAGTTCTATATAAAACTGCAATCCATTTTTAAATAACTCTAATAGTTTTTGATTAACAAACAAAATTATTTTTGAAAAAGTTTTTGTCATTTTACTGCCAAAATATTACTCCGAGAGGATAAATGCTTCTATACAAAAATGTTCAGCGTAAAAAGTTCTATATAAAACTGCAATCCATTTTTAAATAACTCAAATAGTTTTTGATTAACAAACAAAATTATTTTTGAAAAAGTTTTTGTCATTTTACTGCCAAAATATTACTCCGAGAGGATAAATGCTTCTATACAAAAGTGTTCAGATTAAAAAGTTCTATATAAAACTGCAATCCATTTTCAAATAACCCAAATAGTTTTTGATTAACGTTCAAATTTATTTTTGAAAAAGTTTTTGTCATTTTACTGCCAAAATATTACTCCGAGAGGATAAATGCTTCTATACAAAAGTGTTCAGCTTAAAAATTTCTATATAAAACTGCAATTCATTTTTAAATAACTCTAATAGTTTTTGATTAACGTTCAAATTTATTTTTGAAAAAGTTTTTGTCATTTTACTGCGAAAATATTACTCCGAGAGGATAAATGCTTCTATACAAAAGTGTTCAGCTTAAAAAGTTCTATATAAAACTGCAATCTATTTTTAAATAACCCAAATAGTTTTTGATTAACCTTCAAATTTATTTTTGAACAAGTTTTTGTCATTTTACTGCCAAAATATTACTCCGAGAGGATAAATGCTTCTATACAAAAGTGTTCAGCTTAAAAAGTTCTATATAAAACTGCAATCCATTTTTAAATAACTCAAATAGTTTTTGATTGACAAACAAAAAATTTTTTGAAAAAGTTTTTGTCATTTTACTGCCAAAATATTACTCCGAGAGGATAAATGCTTCTATACAAAAGTATTCAGCTTAAAAAGTTATATATAAAACTGCAATCCATTTTCAAATAACCCAAATAGTTTTTGATTAACCTTCAAATTTATTTTTGAAAAAGTTTTTGTCATTTTACTGCCAAAATATTACTCCGAAAGGATAAATGCTTCTATACAAAAGTGTTCAGCTTAAAAAGTTCTATATAAAACTGCAATCCATTTTTAAATAACTCAAATAGTTTTTGATTAACGTTCAAATTTATTTTTGAAAAAGTTTTTGTCATTTTACTGCGAAAATATTACTCTGAGAGGATAAATGCTTCTATACAAAAGTGTTCAGCTTAAAAAGTTCTATAGAAAACTGCAATCCATTTTCAAATAACTCAAATAGTTTTTGATTAACGAACAAAATTTTTTTTGAAAAAGTTTTTGTCATTTTACTGCGAAAATATTACTCCGAGAGGATAAAAACTTCTATACAAAAGTGTTCAGCTTTAAAAGTTCTATATAAAACTGCAATCCATTTTTAAATAACTCTAATAGTTTTTGATTAACGTTCTAATTTATTTTTGAAAAAGTTTTTGTCATTTTACTGCGAAAATATTACTCCGAGAGGATAAATGCTGCTATACAAAAGTGTTCAGCTTAAAAAGTTCTATATAAAATTGCAATCCATTTTCAAATAACTCAAATAGTTTTTGATTAACGTACAAAATTATTTTTGAAAAAGTTTTTGTCATTTTACTGCGAAAATATTACTTCTAGAAGATAAATGCTTCTATACAAAAGTGTTCAGCTTAAAAAGTTCTATATAAAACTGCAATTCATTTTTAAATAACTCAAATAGTTTTTGATTAACAAACAAAATTATTTTTGAAAAAGTTTTTGTCATTTTACTGCCAAAATATTACTCCGAGAGGATAAATGCTTCTATACAAAAGTGTTCAGCTTAAAAAGTTATATATAAAACTGCAATCCATTTTCAAATAACCCAAATAGTTTTTGATTAACGTTCAAATTTATTTTTGAAAAAGTTTTTGTCATTTTACTGCCAAAATATTACTCTGAGAGGATAAATGCTTCTATACAAAAGTGTTCAGCTTACAAAGTTCTATATAAAACTGCAATCCATTTTTAAATAACTCAAATAGTTTTTGATTAACGTTCAAATTTATTTTTGAAAAAGTTTTTGTCATTTTACTGCGAAAATATTACTCCGAGAGGATAAATGCTTCTATACAAAAGTGTTCAGCTTAAAAAGTTCTATATAAAACTGCAATCCATTTTCAAATAACTCAAATAGTTTTTGATTAACGTACAAAATTATTTTTGAAAAAGTTTTTGTCATTTTACTGCGAAAATATTACTTCTAGAAGATAAATGCTTCTATACAAAAGTGTTCAGCTTAAAAAGTTCTATATAAAACTGAAATCTATTTTGAAATAACTCAAATAGTTTTTGATTAACAAACAAAATTATTTTTGAAAAAGTTTTTGTCATTTTACTGCCAAAATATTACTCCGAGAGGATAAATGCTTCTATACAAAAGTGTTCAGCTTAAAAAGTTCTATATAAAACTGCAATCCATTTTTAAATAACTCAAATAGTTTTTGATTAACGTTCAAATTTATTTTTGAAAAAGTTTTTGTCATTTTACTGCGAAAATATTACTCCGAGAGGATAAATGCTTCTATACAAAAGTGTTCAGCTTACAAAGTTCTATATAAAACTGCAATCTATTTTCATATAACTCAAATAGTTTTTGATTAACGTACAAAATTATTTTTGAAAAAGTTTTTGTCATTTTACTGCGAAAATATTACTTCTAGAAGATAAATGCTTCTATACAAAAGTGTTCAGCTTAAAAAGTTCTATATAAAACTGCAATCCATTTTTAAATAACTCAAATAGTTTTTGATTAACAAACAAAATTATTTTTGAAAAAGTTTTTGTCATTTTACTGCCAAAATATTACTCCGAGAGGATAAATGCTTCTATACAAAAGTGTTCAGCTTAAAAAGTTATATATAAAACTGCAATCCATTTTCAAATAACCCAAATAGTTTTTGATTAACGTTCAAATTTATTTTTGAAAAAGTTTTTGTCATTTTACTGCGAAAATATTACTCCGAGAGGATAAATGCTTCTATACAAAAGTGTTCAGCTTAAAAAGTTATATATAAAACTGCAATCCATTTTCAAATAACTCAAATAGTTTTTGATTAACGTACAAAATTATTTTTGAAAAAGTTTTTGTCATTTTACTGCGAAAATATTACTTCTAGAATATAAATGCTTCTATACAAAAGTGTTCAGCTTAAAAAGTTCTATATAAAACTGAAATCCATTTTTAAATAACTCAAATAGTTTTTGATTAACAAACAAAAATTATTTTTGAAAATGTTTTTATCATTTTACTGCGAAAATATTACTTCTAGAAGATAAATGCTTCTATACAAAAGTGTTCAGCTTAAAAAGTTCTATATAAAACTGCAATCCATTTTTAAATAACTCAAATAGTTTTTGATTAACAAACAAAATTATTTTTGAAAAAGTTTTTGTAATTTTACTGCCAAAATATTACTCCGAGAGGATAAATGCTTCTATACAAAAGTGTTCAGCTTAAAAAGTTCTATATAAAACTGCAATCCATTTTTAAATAACTCAAATAGTTTTTGATTAACGTTCAAATTTATTTTTGAAAAAGTTTTTGTCATTTTACTGCGAAAATATTACTCCGAGAGGATAAATGCTTCTATACAAAAGTGTTCAGCTTAAAAAGTTCTATATAAAACTGCAATCCATTTTTAAATAACTCAAATAGTTTTTGATTAACAAACAAAATTATTTTTGAAAAAGTTTTTGTCATTTTACTGCCAAAATATTACTCCGAGAGGATAAATGCTTCTATACAAAAGTGTTCAGCTTACAAAGTTCTATATAAAACTGCAATCCATTTTTAAATAACTCAAATAGTTTTTGATTAACGTTCAAATTTATTTTTGAAAAAGTTTTTGTCATTTTACTGCGAAAATATTACTCCGAGAGGATAAATTCTTCTATACAAAAGTGTTCAGCTTAAAAAGTTTTATATAAAACTGCAATCCATTTTTAAATAACTCAAATAGTTTTTGATTAACAAACAAAATTATTTTTGAAAAAGTTTTTGTCATTTTACTGCCAAAATATTACTCCGAGAGGATAAATGCTTCTATACAAAAGTGTTCAGCTTACAAAGTTCTATATAAAACTGCAATCCATTTTTAAATAACTCAAATAGTTTTTGATTAACGTTCAAATTTATTTTTGAAAAAGTTTTTGTCATTTTACTGCGAAAATATTACTCCGAGAGGATAAATGCTTCTATACAAAAGTGTTCAGCTTAAAAAGTTCTATATAAAACTGCAATCCATTTTTAAATAACTCAAATAGTTTTTGATTAACAAACAAAATTATTTTTGAAAAAGTTTTTGTCATTTTACTGCCAAAATATTACTCCGAGAGGATAAATGCTTCTATACAAAAGTGTTCAGCTTACAAAGTTCTATATAAAACTGCAATCCATTTTTAAATAACTCAAATAGTTTTTGATTAACGTTCAAATTTATTTTTGAAAAAGTTTTTGTCATTTTACTGCGAAAATATTACTCCGAGAGGATAAATGCTTCTATACAAAAGTGTTCAGCTTAAAAAGTTCTATATAAAACTGCAATCCATTTTCAAATAACTCAAATAGTTTTTGATTAACGTACAAAATTATTTTTGAAAAAGTTTTTGTCATTTTACTGCGAAAATATTACTTCTAGAAGATAAATGCTTCTATACAAAAGTGTTCAGCTTAAAAAGTTCTATATAAAACTGAAATCTATTTTGAAATAACTCAAATAGTTTTTGATTAACAAACAAAATTATTTTTGAAAAAGTTTTTGTCATTTTACTGCCAAAATATTACTCCGAGAGGATAAATGCTTCTATACAAAAGTGTTCAGCTTAAAAAGTTCTATATAAAACTGCAATCCATTTTTAAATAACTCAAATAGTTTTTGATTAACATTCAAATTTATTTTTGAAAAAGTTTTTGTCATTTTACTGCGAAAATATTACTCCGAGAGGATAAATGCTTCTATACAAAAGTGTTCAGCTTACAAAGTTCTATATAAAACTGCAATCTATTTTCATATAACTCAAATAGTTTTTGATTAACGTACAAAATTATTTTTGAAAAAGTTTTTGTCATTTTACTGCGAAAATATTACTTCTAGAAGATAAATGCTTCTATACAAAAGTGTTCAGCTTAAAAAGTTCTATATAAAACTGCAATCCATTTTTAAATAACTCAAATAGTTTTTGATTAACAAACAAAATTATTTTTGAAAAAGTTTTTGTCATTTTACTGCCAAAATATTACTCCGAGAGGATAAATGCTTCTATACAAAAGTGTTCAGCTTAAAAAGTTATATATAAAACTGCAATCCATTTTCAAATAACCCAAATAGTTTTTGATTAACGTTCAAATTTATTTTTGAAAAAGTTTTTGTCATTTTACTGCGAAAATATTACTCCGAGAGGATAAATGCTTCTATACAAAAGTGTTCAGCTTAAAAAGTTATATATAAAACTGCAATCCATTTTCAAATAACTCAAATAGTTTTTGATTAACGTACAAAATTATTTTTGAAAAAGTTTTTGTCATTTTACTGCGAAAATATTACTTCTAGAATATAAATGCTTCTATACAAAAGTGTTCAGCTTAAAAAGTTCTATATAAAACTGAAATCCATTTTTAAATAACTCAAATAGTTTTTGATTAACAAACAAAAATTATTTTTGAAAATGTTTTTATCATTTTACTGCGAAAATATTACTTCTAGAAGATAAATGCTTCTATACAAAAGTGTTCAGCTTAAAAAGTTCTATATAAAACTGCAATCCATTTTTAAATAACTCAAATAGTTTTTGATTAACAAACAAAATTATTTTTGAAAAAGTTTTTGTAATTTTACTGCCAAAATATTACTCCGAGAGGATAAATGCTTCTATACAAAAGTGTTCAGCTTAAAAAGTTCTATATAAAACTGCAATCCATTTTTAAATAACTCAAATAGTTTTTGATTAACGTTCAAATTTATTTTTGAAAAAGTTTTTGTCATTTTACTGCGAAAATATTACTCCGAGAGGATAAATGCTTCTATACAAAAGTGTTCAGCTTAAAAAGTTCTATATAAAACTGCAATCCATTTTTAAATAACTCAAATAGTTTTTGATTAACAAACAAAATTATTTTTGAAAAAGTTTTTGTCATTTTACTGCCAAAATATTACTCCGAGAGGATAAATGCTTCTATACAAAAGTGTTCAGCTTACAAAGTTCTATATAAAACTGCAATCCATTTTTAAATAACTCAAATAGTTTTTGATTAACGTTCAAATTTATTTTTGAAAAAGTTTTTGTCATTTTACTGCGAAAATATTACTCCGAGAGGATAAATGCTTCTATACAAAAGTGTTCAGCTTAAAAAGTTTTATATAAAACTGCAATCCATTTTTAAATAACTCAAATAGTTTTTGATTAACAAACAAAATTATTTTTGAAAAAGTTTTTGTCATTTTACTGCCAAAATATTACTCCGAGAGGATAAATGCTTCTATACAAAAGTGTTCAGCTTACAAGGTTCTATATAAAACTGCAATCCATTTTTAAATAACTCAAATAGTTTTTGATTAACGTTCAAATTTATTTTTGAAAAAGTTTTTGTCATTTTACTGCGAAAATATTACTCCGAGAGGATAAATGCTTCTATACAAAAGTGTTCAGCTTAAAAAGTTCTATATAAAACTGCAATCCATTTTTAAATAACTCAAATAGTTTTTGATTAACAAACAAAATTATTTTTGAAAAAGTTTTTGTCATTTTACTGCCAAAATATTACTCCGAGAGGATAAATGCTTCTATACAAAAGTGTTCAGCTTACAAAGTTCTATATAAAACTGCAATCCATTTTTAAATAACTCAAATAGTTTTTGATTAACGTTCAAATTTATTTTTGAAAAAGTTTTTGTCATTTTACTGCGAAAATATTACTCCGAGAGGATAAATGCTTCTATACAAAAGTGTTCAGCTTAAAAAGTTCTATATAAAACTGCAATCCATTTTCAAATAACTCAAATAGTTTTTGATTAACGTACAAAATTATTTTTGAAAAAGTTTTTGTCATTTTACTGCGAAAATATTACTTCTAGAAGATAAATGCTTCTATACAAAAGTGTTCAGCTTAAAAAGTTCTATATAAAACTGAAATCTATTTTGAAATAACTCAAATAGTTTTTGATTAACAAACAAAATTATTTTTGAAAAAGTTTTTGTCATTTTACTGCCAAAATATTACTCCGAGAGGATAAATGCTTCTATACAAAAGTGTTCAGCTTAAAAAGTTCTATATAAAACTGCAATCCATTTTTAAATAACTCAAATAGTTTTTGATTAACGTTCAAATTTATTTTTGAAAAAGTTTTTGTCATTTTACTGCGAAAATATTACTCCGAGAGGATAAATGCTTCTATACAAAAGTGTTCAGCTTACAAAGTTCTATATAAAACTGCAATCTATTTTCATATAACTCAAATAGTTTTTGATTAACGTACAAAATTATTTTTGAAAAAGTTTTTGTCATTTTACTGCGAAAATATTACTTCTAGAAGATAAATGCTTCTATACAAAAGTGTTCAGCTTAAAAAGTTCTATATAAAACTGCAATCCATTTTTAAATAACTCAAATAGTTTTTGATTAACAAACAAAATTATTTTTGAAAAAGTTTTTGTCATTTTACTGCCAAAATATTACTCCGAGAGGATAAATGCTTCTATACAAAAGTGTTCAGCTTAAAAAGTTATATATAAAACTGCAATCCATTTTCAAATAACCCAAATAGTTTTTGATTAACGTTCAAATTTATTTTTGAAAAAGTTTTTGTCATTTTACTGCGAAAATATTACTCCGAGAGGATAAATGCTTCTATACAAAAGTGTTCAGCTTAAAAAGTTATATATAAAACTGCAATCCATTTTCAAATAACTCAAATAGTTTTTGATTAACGTACAAAATTATTTTTGAAAAAGTTTTTGTCATTTTACTGCGAAAATATTACTTCTAGAATATAAATGCTTCTATACAAAAGTGTTCAGCTTAAAAAGTTCTATATAAAACTGAAATCCATTTTTAAATAACTCAAATAGTTTTTGATTAACAAACAAAAATTATTTTTGAAAAAGTTTTTATCATTTTACTGCGAAAATATTACTTCTAGAAGATAAATGCTTCTATACAAAAGTGTTCAGCTTAAAAAGTTCTATATAAAACTGCAATCCATTTTTAAATAACTCAAATAGTTTTTGATTAACAAACAAAATTATTTTTGAAAAAGTTTTTGTAATTTTACTGCCAAAATATTACTCCGAGAGGATAAATGCTTCTATACAAAAGTGTTCAGCTTAAAAAGTTCTATATAAAACTGCAATCCATTTTTAAATAACTCAAATAGTTTTTGATTAACGTTCAAATTTATTTTTGAAAAAGTTTTTGTCATTTTACTGCGAAAATATTACTCCGAGAGGATAAATGCTTCTATACAAAAGTGTTCAGCTTACAAAGTTCTATATAAAACTGCAATCTATTTTCATATAACTCAAATAGTTTTTGATTAACGTACAAAATTATTTTTGAAAAAGTTTTTGTCATTTTACTGCGAAAATATTACTTCTAGAAGATAAATGCTTCTATACAAAAGTGTTCAGCTTAAAAAGTTCTATATAAAACTGCAATCCATTTTTAAATAACTCAAATAGTTTTTGATTAACAAACAAAATTATTTTTGAAAAAGTTTTTGTCATTTTACTGCCAAAATATTACTCCGAGAGGATAAATGCTTCTATACAAAAGTGTTCAGCTTAAAAAGTTATATATAAAACTGCAATCCATTTTCAAATAACCCAAATAGTTTTTGATTAACGTTCAAATTTATTTTTGAAAAAGTTTTTGTCATTTTACTGCGAAAATATTACTCCGAGAGGATAAATGCTTCTATACAAAAGTGTTCAGCTTAAAAAGTTATATATAAAACTGCAATCCATTTTCAAATAACTCAAATAGTTTTTGATTAACGTACAAAATTATTTTTGAAAAAGTTTTTGTCATTTTACTGCGAAAATATTACTTCTAGAATATAAATGCTTCTATACAAAAGTGTTCAGCTTAAAAAGTTCTATATAAAACTGAAATCCATTTTTAAATAACTCAAATAGTTTTTGATTAACAAACAAAAATTATTTTTGAAAATGTTTTTATCATTTTACTGCGAAAATATTACTTCTAGAAGATAAATGCTTCTATACAAAAGTGTTCAGCTTAAAAAGTTCTATATAAAACTGCAATCCATTTTTAAATAACTCAAATAGTTTTTGATTAACAAACAAAATTATTTTTGAAAAAGTTTTTGTAATTTTACTGCCAAAATATTACTCCGAGAGGATAAATGCTTCTATACAAAAGTGTTCAGCTTAAAAAGTTCTATATAAAACTGCAATCCATTTTTAAATAACTCAAATAGTTTTTGATGAACGTTCAAATTTATTTTTGAAAAAGTTTTTGTCATTTTACTGCGAAAATATTACTCCGAGAGGATAAATGCTTCTATACAAAAGTGTTCAGCTTAAAAAGTTCTATATAAAACTGCAATCCATTTTTAAATAACTCAAATAGTTTTTGATTAACAAACAAAATTATTTTTGAAAAAGTTTTTGTCATTTTACTGCCAAAATATTACTCCGAGAGGATAAATGCTTCTATACAAAAGTGTTCAGCTTACAAAGTTCTATATAAAACTGCAATCCATTTTTAAATAACTCAAATAGTTTTTGATTAACGTTCAAATTTATTTTTGAAAAAGTTTTTGTCATTTTACTGCGAAAATATTACTCCGAGAGGATAAATGCTTCTATACAAAAGTGTTCAGCTTAAAAAGTTTTATATAAAACTGCAATCCATTTTTAAATAACTCAAATAGTTTTTGATTAACAAACAAAATTATTTTTGAAAAAGTTTTTGTCATTTTACTGCCAAAATATTACTCCGAGAGGATAAATGCTTCTATACAAAAGTGTTCAGCTTACAAAGTTCTATATAAAACTGCAATCCATTTTTAAATAACTCAAATAGTTTTTGATTAACGTTCAAATTTATTTTTGAAAAAGTTTTTGTCATTTTACTGCGAAAATATTACTCCGAGAGGATAAATGCTTCTATACAAAAGTGTTCAGCTTAAAAAGTTCTATATAAAACTGCAATCCATTTTTAAATAACTCAAATAGTTTTTGATTAACAAACAAAATTATTTTTGAAAAAGTTTTTGTCATTTTACTGCCAAAATATTACTCCGAGAGGATAAATGCTTCTATACAAAAGTGTTCAGCTTACAAAGTTCTATATAAAACTGCAATCCATTTTTAAATAACTCAAATAGTTTTTGATTAACGTTCAAATTTATTTTTGAAAAAGTTTTTGTCATTTTACTGCGAAAATATTACTCCGAGAGGATAAATGCTTCTATACAAAAGTGTTCAGCTTAAAAAGTTCTATATAAAACTGCAATCCATTTTTAAATAACTCAAATAGTTTTTGATTAACGTACAAAATTATTTTTGAAAAAGTTTTTGTCATTTTACTGCGAAAATATTACTTCTAGAAGATAAATGCTTCTATACAAAAGTGTTCAGCTTAAAAAGTTCTATATAAAACTGAAATCTATTTTGAAATAACTCAAATAGTTTTTGATTAACAAACAAAATTATTTTTGAAAAAGTTTTTGTCATTTTACTGCCAAAATATTACTCCGAGAGGATAAATGCTTCTATACAAAAGTGTTCAGCTTAAAAAGTTCTATATAAAACTGCAATCCATTTTTAAATAACTCAAATAGTTTTTGATTAACGTTCAAATTTATTTTTGAAAAAGTTTTTGTCATTTTACTGCGAAAATATTACTCCGAGAGGATAAATGCTTCTATACAAAAGTGTTCAGCTTACAAAGTTCTATATAAAACTGCAATCTATTTTCATATAACTCAAATAGTTTTTGATTAACGTACAAAATTATTTTTGAAAAAGTTTTTGTCATTTTACTGCGAAAATATTACTTCTAGAAGATAAATGCTTCTATACAAAAGTGTTCAGCTTAAAAAGTTCTATATAAAACTGCAATCCATTTTTAAATAACTCAAATAGTTTTTGATTAACAAACAAAATTATTTTTGAAAAAGTTTTTGTCATTTTACTGCCAAAATATTACTCCGAGAGGATAAATGCTTCTATACAAAAGTGTTCAGCTTAAAAAGTTATATATAAAACTGCAATCCATTTTCAAATAACCCAAATAGTTTTTGATTAACGTTCAAATTTATTTTTGAAAAAGTTTTTGTCATTTTACTGCGAAAATATTACTCCGAGAGGATAAATGCTTCTATACAAAAGTGTTCAGCTTAAAAAGTTATATATAAAACTGCAATCCATTTTCAAATAACTCAAATAGTTTTTGATTAACGTACAAAATTATTTTTGAAAAAGTTTTTGTCATTTTACTGCGAAAATATTACTTCTAGAATATAAATGCTTCTATACAAAAGTGTTCAGCTTAAAAAGTTCTATATAAAACTGAAATCCATTTTTAAATAACTCAAATAGTTTTTGATTAACAAACAAAAATTATTTTTGAAAAAGTTTTTATCATTTTACTGCGAAAATATTACTTCTAGAAGATAAATGCTTCTATACAAAAGTGTTCAGCTTAAAAAGTTCTATATAAAACTGCAATCCATTTTTAAATAACTCAAATAGTTTTTGATTAACAAACAAAATTATTTTTGAAAAAGTTTTTGTAATTTTACTGCCAAAATATTACTCCGAGAGGATAAATGCTTCTATACAAAAGTGTTCAGCTTAAAAAGTTCTATATAAAACTGCAATCCATTTTTAAATAACTCAAATAGTTTTTGATTAACGTTCAAATTTATTTTTGAAAAAGTTTTTGTCATTTTACTGCGAAAATATTACTCCGAGAGGATAAATGCTTCTATACAAAAGTGTTCAGCTTACAAAGTTCTATATAAAACTGCAATCTATTTTCATATAACTCAAATAGTTTTTGATTAACGTACAAAATTATTTTTGAAAAAGTTTTTGTCATTTTACTGCGAAAATATTACTTCTAGAAGATAAATGCTTCTATACAAAAGTGTTCAGCTTAAAAAGTTCTATATAAAACTGCAATCCATTTTTAAATAACTCAAATAGTTTTTGATTAACAAACAAAATTATTTTTGAAAAAGTTTTTGTCATTTTACTGCCAAAATATTACTCCGAGAGGATAAATGCTTCTATACAAAAGTGTTCAGCTTAAAAAGTTATATATAAAACTGCAATCCATTTTCAAATAACCCAAATAGTTTTTGATTAACGTTCAAATTTATTTTTGAAAAAGTTTTTGTCATTTTACTGCGAAAATATTACTCCGAGAGGATAAATGCTTCTATACAAAAGTGTTCAGCTTAAAAAGTTATATATAAAACTGCAATCCATTTTCAAATAACTCAAATAGTTTTTGATTAACGTACAAAATTATTTTTGAAAAAGTTTTTGTCATTTTACTGCGAAAATATTACTTCTAGAATATAAATGCTTCTATACAAAAGTGTTCAGCTTAAAAAGTTCTATATAAAACTGAAATCCATTTTTAAATAACTCAAATAGTTTTTGATTAACAAACAAAAATTATTTTTGAAAATGTTTTTATCATTTTACTGCGAAAATATTACTTCTAGAAGATAAATGCTTCTATACAAAAGTGTTCAGCTTAAAAAGTTCTATATAAAACTGCAATCCATTTTTAAATAACTCAAATAGTTTTTGATTAACAAACAAAATTATTTTTGAAAAAGTTTTTGTAATTTTACTGCCAAAATATTACTCCGAGAGGATAAATGCTTCTATACAAAAGTGTTCAGCTTAAAAAGTTCTATATAAAACTGCAATCCATTTTTAAATAACTCAAATAGTTTTTGATTAACGTTCAAATTTATTTTTGAAAAAGTTTTTGTCATTTTACTGCGAAAATATTACTCCGAGAGGATAAATGCTTCTATACAAAAGTGTTCAGCTTAAAAAGTTCTATATAAAACTGCAATCCATTTTTAAATAACTCAAATAGTTTTTGATTAACAAACAAAATTATTTTTGAAAAAGTTTTTGTCATTTTACTGCCAAAATATTACTCCGAGAGGATAAATGCTTCTATACAAAAGTGTTCAGCTTACAAAGTTCTATATAAAACTGCAATCCATTTTTAAATAACTCAAATAGTTTTTGATTAACGTTCAAATTTATTTTTGAAAAAGTTTTTGTCATTTTACTGCGAAAATATTACTCCGAGAGGATAAATGCTTCTATACAAAAGTGTTCAGCTTAAAAAGTTTTATATAAAACTGCAATCCATTTTTAAATAACTCAAATAGTTTTTGATTAACAAACAAAATTATTTTTGAAAAAGTTTTTGTCATTTTACTGCCAAAATATTACTCCGAGAGGATAAATGCTTCTATACAAAAGTGTTCAGCTTACAAAGTTCTATATAAAACTGCAATCCATTTTTAAATAACTCAAATAGTTTTTGATTAACGTTCAAATTTATTTTTGAAAAAGTTTTTGTCATTTTACTGCGAAAATATTACTCCGAGAGGATAAATGCTTCTATACAAAAGTGTTCAGCTTAAAAAGTTCTATATAAAACTGCAATCCATTTTTAAATAACTCAAATAGTTTTTGATTAACAAACAAAATTATTTTTGAAAAAGTTTTTGTCATTTTACTGCCAAAATATTACTCCGAGAGGATAAATGCTTCTATACAAAAGTGTTCAGCTTACAAAGTTCTATATAAAACTGCAATCCATTTTTAAATAACTCAAATAGTTTTTGATTAACGTTCAAATTTATTTTTGAAAAAGTTTTTGTCATTTTACTGCGAAAATATTACTCCGAGAGGATAAATGCTTCTATACAAAAGTGTTCAGCTTAAAAAGTTCTATATAAAACTGCAATCCATTTTCAAATAACTCAAATAGTTTTTGATTAACGTACAAAATTATTTTTGAAAAAGTTTTTGTCATTTTACTGCGAAAATATTACTTCTAGAAGATAAATGCTTCTATACAAAAGTGTTCAGCTTAAAAAGTTCTATATAAAACTGAAATCTATTTTGAAATAACTCAAATAGTTTTTGATTAACAAACAAAATTATTTTTGAAAAAGTTTTTGTCATTTTACTGCCAAAATATTACTCCGAGAGGATAAATGCTTCTATACAAAAGTGTTCAGCTTAAAAAGTTCTATATAAAACTGCAATCCATTTTTAAATAACTCAAATAGTTTTTGATTAACGTTCAAATTTATTTTTGAAAAAGTTTTTGTCATTTTACTGCGAAAATATTACTCCGAGAGGATAAATGCTTCTATACAAAAGTGTTCAGCTTACAAAGTTCTATATAAAACTGCAATCTATTTTCATATAACTCAAATAGTTTTTGATTAACGTACAAAATTATTTTTGAAAAAGTTTTTGTCATTTTACTGCGAAAATATTACTTCTAGAAGATAAATGCTTCTATACAAAAGTGTTCAGCTTAAAAAGTTCTATATAAAACTGCAATCCATTTTTAAATAACTCAAATAGTTTTTGATTAACAAACAAAATTATTTTTGAAAAAGTTTTTGTCATTTTACTGCCAAAATATTACTCCGAGAGGATAAATGCTTCTATACAAAAGTGTTCAGCTTAAAAAGTTATATATAAAACTGCAATCCATTTTCAAATAACCCAAATAGTTTTTGATTAACGTTCAAATTTATTTTTGAAAAAGTTTTTGTCATTTTACTGCGAAAATATTACTCCGAGAGGATAAATGCTTCTATACAAAAGTGTTCAGCTTAAAAAGTTATATATAAAACTGCAATCCATTTTCAAATAACTCAAATAGTTTTTGATTAACGTACAAAATTATTTTTGAAAAAGTTTTTGTCATTTTACTGCGAAAATATTACTTCTAGAATATAAATGCTTCTATACAAAAGTGTTCAGCTTAAAAAGTTCTATATAAAACTGAAATCCATTTTTAAATAACTCAAATAGTTTTTGATTAACAAACAAAAATTATTTTTGAAAAAGTTTTTATCATTTTACTGCGAAAATATTACTTCTAGAAGATAAATGCTTCTATACAAAAGTGTTCAGCTTAAAAAGTTCTATATAAAACTGCAATCCATTTTTAAATAACTCAAATAGTTTTTGATTAACAAACAAAATTATTTTTGAAAAAGTTTTTGTAATTTTACTGCCAAAATATTACTCCGAGAGGATAAATGCTTCTATACAAAAGTGTTCAGCTTAAAAAGTTCTATATAAAACTGCAATCCATTTTTAAATAACTCAAATAGTTTTTGATTAACGTTCAAATTTATTTTTGAAAAAGTTTTTGTCATTTTACTGCGAAAATATTACTCCGAGAGGATAAATGCTTCTATACAAAAGTGTTCAGCTTAAAAAGTTCTATATAAAACTGCAATCCATTTTTAAATAACTCAAATAGTTTTTGATTAACAAACAAAATTATTTTTGAAAAAGTTTTTGTCATTTTACTGCCAAAATATTACTCCGAGAGGATACATGCTTCTATACAAAAGTGTTCAGCTGACAAAGTTCTATATAAAACTGCAATCCATTTTTAAATAACTCAAATAGTTTTTGATTAACGTTCAAATTTATTTTTGAAAAAGTTTTTGTCATTTTACTGCGAAAATATTACTCCGAGAGGATAAATGCTTCTATACAAAAGTGTTCAGCTTAAACAGTTCTATATAAAACTGCAATCCATTTTTAAATAACTCAAATAGTTTTTGATTAACGTACAAAATTATTTTTGAAAAAGTTTTTGTCATTTTACTGCGAAAATATTACTTCTAGAAGATAAATGCTTCTATACAAAAGTGTTCAGCTTAAAAAGTTCTATATAAAACTGCAATCCATTTTTAAATAACTCAAATAGTTTTTGATTAACAAACAAATTTATTTTTGAAAAAGTTTTTGTCATTTTACTGCCAAAATATTACTCCGAGAGGATAAATGCTTCTATACAAAAGTGTTCAGCTTAAAAAGTTCTATATAAAACTGCAATCCATTTTCAAATAACCCAAATAGTTTTTGATTAACGTTCAAATTTATTTTTGAAAAAGTTTTTGTCATTTTACTGCCAAAATATTACTCCGAGAGGATAAATGCTTCTATACAAAAGTGTTCAGCTTAAAAAGCTCTATATGAAACTGCAATCCATTTTCAAATAACTCAAATAGTTTTTGATTAACGTACAAAATTATTTTTGAAAAAGTTTTTGTCATTTTACTGCGAAAATATTACTTCTAGAAGATAAATGCTTCTATACAAAAGTGTTCAGCTTAAAAAGTTCTATATAAAACTGAAAACTATTTTTAAATAACTCAAATAGTTTTTGATTAACAAACAAAATTATTTTTGAAAAAGTTTTTGTAATTTTACTGCCAAAATATTACTCCGAGAGGATAAATGCTTCTATACAAAAGTGTTCAGCTTAAAAAGTTCTATATAAAACTGCAATCCATTTTTAAATAACTCAAATAGTTTTTGATTAACAATCAAATTTATTTTTGAAAAAGTTTTTGTCATTTTACTGCGAAAATATTACTCCGAGAGGATAAATGTTTCTATACAAAAGTGTTCAGCTTAAAAAGTTATATAGAAAACTGCAATCCATTTTCAAATAACTCAAATAGTTTTTGATTAACGAACAAAATTATTTTTGAAAAAGTTTTTGTCATTTTACTGCGAAAATATTACTCCGAGAGGATAAATGCTTCTATACAAAAGTGTTCAGCTTAAAAAGTTCTATATAAAACTGCAATTCATTTTCAAATAACTCAAATAGATTTTGATTAACGAACAAAATTATTTTTGAAAAAGTTTTTGTCATTTTACTGCGGAAATATTACTCCTAGAGGATAAATGGTTCAATATGAAAGTGTTCAGCTTAAAAAGTTCTATACAAAACTGCAATCCATTTTCTAATAACTCAAATAGTTTTTGATTAACGAACAAATTTATTTTTGAAAAAGTTTTTGTCATTTTACTGCGAAAATATTACTCCGAGAGGATAAATGCTACTATAGAAAAGTGTTCAGCTTTAAAAGTTCTATATAAAACTGCAATCCATTTTTAAATAACTCTAATAGTTTTTGATTAACGTTCTAATTTATTTTTGAAAAAGTTTTTGTCATTTTACTGCGAAAATATTACTCCTATAGGATAAATGCTTCTATACAAAAGTGTTCAGCTTAAAAAGTTTTATATAAAACTGCAATTCATTTTCAAATAACTCAAATAGTTTTTGATTAACGACTAAAATTATTTTTGAAAAAGTTTTTGTCATTTTACTGGGAAAATATTACTCCGAGAGGATAAATGCTTCTATACAAAAGTGTTCAGCTTAAAATGTTCTATATAAAACTGCAAATCCATTTTCTAATAACTCAAATAGTTTTTGATTAACGAACAAAATTATTTTTGAAAAAGTTTTTGTCATTTTACTGCGAAAATATTACTTCTAGAAGATAAATGCTTCAATACAAAAGTGTTCAGCTTAAAAAGTTCTATATAAAACTGCAATCCATTTTCAAATAACCCAAATAGTTTTTGATTAACGTTCAAATTTATTTTTTGAAAAAGTTTTTGTCATTTTACTGCGAAAATGTTACTCCTAGAGGATAAATGCTTCTATACAAAAGTGTTCAGCTTAAAAAGTTCTATATAAAACTGCAATCCATTTTCAAATAACTCAAATAGTTTTTGATTAACGAACAAAATTATTTTTGAATATTAAGTTGTAGATATTGAAATTATGAATATATAGGTGTATTTTCCTTTTACATAGATATATGATTACATAGAAATAGTTATATATGGATAGCAAGACAAAATAAAAAATAAAAAGTAAGATGACGTTGGACTGACGGAATCTGCATCGGAACATCAAGATTCAAGATCACAATATCAAAATGGCGGCGACGCGGCTTGCTTTAAGTAAGTATTTACGTATATTTCAGGTATTTTCATGCATATAATTGTGTGTGCAAGCTTGTGTGTGTGTTTATGTATGTCCGTGGAGGTATTTGATATAGAATAGGCACTTGAAACCACTGTGCGAGTGAGAGTTTCGATGGCTACTATCTGCCTATTCTCGTTTTTATGGCTGTGTTTACAGTGACAGGAATATTATACAATGATATAATTACACGTTTCCACCACGGCACATTCTTTAAACTTCACATGTATAAGGTAAGTGTTGAAGGGAAGGTGTATAGGTGTTAATAATGGCCAGGTGTTGGCTAATTAAGGTCAATAAAGGACTGTTGTCTTGTCTGTTGACACGATTCATTCATCTCACACCCGGCAATATCTTACTTATTTTGTTAGTAGCATTAGTTTTATTCATCAATTTGAGTTATTGTGACATTGCTGGTGTTGTTTTTATGGTAATTATATACGTGGGAAATAATGTGTAGTTATTACCGTAAGTTAGGTAACATTACGTTAATATAACCCTTATTATATTATTATTTACTAATTTTACTTATTGTTACATCCTTGGACAGCATTTGTACACACCGGGGCGTTTACATGTGTGGCCAAACTTCCTAATGTTTTGAATTGTTTTCGCTAACACGATTTTAAGGAGTTGGTCAAGTGTGGTGTAGCCACAATTTTCCTAATATATTTCAATCTTAATGCTTGTTTTTAGTTTTTTTTATATTAAAAGCAACATATATAATATACATTTTTTAAATTATACCCACTGTAATGGTCT
Source organism: Cancer borealis (assembly GCA_036785275.1). Lineage (NCBI taxonomy): Eukaryota > Metazoa > Arthropoda > Malacostraca > Decapoda > Cancridae > Cancer > Cancer borealis. Next base: position 48,880 of record JAXIVD010002508.1, read on the forward strand.
CAAACATCCTACTTTCCTCTGATTTATTTGAAATAGATATCAGGATTTTCTCTAATCATTCATAACATTCCTAACAATTCCTACCATAACCCTTCCTGTCATTCTTACCATTAATTCCATTCCTAATCTGTGTTATAGTACAATTGTGTGTGTGTTAAATTAAGATGTCTGTCATTACTATCATTCTTAACACGTTCCTAACTTGCAGGTGCCTGAGAAGAGAAAGCCCACCACGGACCGGTACCGGTCCACGGCCCAGGGATTGGGGACCTCTGCACCACCACCACCACCACCACCACCACTAACTCGACATATTGAAGGCTACATCCCAAAGAATTACGTAGCCTCAGCCTCCTCCCTGGAATGTCAAGAGTATGTATAATTTTAAAAACTTTTATTCAGTTTATTAAGTTTTTTTTATACAATATTATATAAGTTTTATACAATATTTAAAGCTTTATACAACAGTGATAGATATAACACATGAAAGAGATGGATAAATGGCTGGATTATATTATAAGTTTCTTCAATCTTAAAACAGTGTGATAGAATAATGATAATCATAATGATAGTAATAATTATATTTTTTTCAGTTGGTATTTTGGAAAGATAGCCCGTAAAGAAGCAGAGAAATTACTGATGGCACGTGGTAATCTGCGAGGAACCTTTCTGATAAGGATGTCCGAGCAGACCAGTCACGGCTATTCACTAAGTATACGTGTAAGTAATATTATTATTATTATTATTATAATTGTTATTATTATTATTATTATTATTACTGTTATTAATATTGATGTGATAGCTGTATGAAAATGTATACATAAAGGTTTTCAATGATGACGAACACGAATATAGACTCAGTTTAACATTACTATCATTAGAGTACTTATTTATGAAATTATGAAATGAAGGGAAAGAGAATGAATGAGTGAGTTAATGAGTCAGTGAGTGGTTTGATGAAATGAAAGGGAGTGAATGAGTGAGTCAGTGAGTGTTTAACCTCCCTTCCTTTCCCCTACAGGCAATAAGTTTCCTGTCAAATGGACAGCCCCTGAAGCCATGCTATACAATCGCTTCACTATCAACTCTGACGTGTGGTCCTTCGGAGTGTTACTGATGGAAGTGATCACCTACGGGGCCAATCCATACCCAGGTTAACACACTCACTAACATATTAACACCCCTCCCTTACTCTCTCTCTCTCTCTCTCTCTCTCTTTTATGCTCCCTTGATTTTTTTTTCTTCGTTAATTAAGCCTCTCAAATTATCTATCCCTTCTCCTCCTCCTCCTCCTCCTCCTCCTCCTCCTTCTCCTCCTCCTCCTCCTCCTCCTCCCCTTCCTTCTCCTAACGTAAGTCTATCAGTGACAGAAATTCAAATTTTAGATACAAGACAATTTTAAACAATGTTAATACTTTGGTTTAAACATTAGTAAGGATCAAAAATGTATTCCAAATTAAAAGATGTATAATGTTGATGCAATATTCCAAGGATAATTGAAGAAAATTCATTCTCAATTTTTGGACCACAAATTTTCCATCTGAAATTAGGTTGAAATTTTTTTTTGCTAATTTACTCCGAAAATATTAGTCCTAGAGCAAAAATGTATAGAACCAAATTTGTTAAGCTTGAATAGTTGTGTATAATTCTCTCTTCACCTATTCAATATTCTCCATAACTTTGGAGAAAACTTAAGTTTAGGGAAAATAAAAGATTAATCCTATTTCCCTTCTTAAAGCTATAGTTTCCCTCCAATTCCCGTTCACTATAGCTCAAAAGGACGGTCGTATCCTGCTCTTCATTTACTAATATAAACTTCTTTTACGTCAACCTAATAGTTTTCGAGTTATTAAATAAAACATGTTTTCTGAAAAAAAGTCTTAGGTATTTACCTGGCAAAATTTTGTGAAAATTTTCACTTTTCAGAATTTCATGAAAATTGATACACAGGGGTTTTCAAACATGCTGATCACGAATCTGGACTCAGTTTTGTGATTCTCTCTCTCTCTCTCTCTCTCTCTCTCTCTCTCATAATAAACACCTCCATGTGTGTGTGTGTACTAATATTTATTTTAATCAATATTTTGTTAACATTTTGTAATTCAATTCATTAATCAACAATACATTTATGTATGCTATTTACACACACACACACACACATACACACACACACACACACACACACACACACACACACACACACACACACACACACACACACACACATACACACACACACACAAACACACACACAGACATATATATATATATATATATATATATATATATATATATATATATATATATATATATATATATCTATATACAATATTATATAAGTTTTATACAATATTTAAAGCTTTATACAACAGTGATAGATATAACACATGAAAGAGATGGATAAATGGCTGGATTATATTATAAGTTTTTTCAATCTTAAAACAGTGTGATAGAATAATGATAATCATAATGATAGTAATAATTATATTTTTTTCAGTTGGTATTTTGGAAAGATAGCCCGTAAAGAAGCAGAGAAATTACTGATGGCACGTGGTAATCTGCGAGGAACCTTTCTGATAAGGATGTCCGAGCAGACCAGTCACGGCTATTCACTAAGTATACGTGTAAGTAATATTATTATTATTATTATTATCCCCTCATATAATCCCCCGCCTGGAGGATTATATGAGGTTAGGAATGGTAGACAACCGGCACCGCCTTCCTGTGGTGACACGCGGGGCTACTCAGAACACCATTGAAAAAAACACCTTCCCCCACAAGTACAAGAAGGTATGTATATGTGTGTGTGTGTGTGTGTGTGTGTGTGTGTGTGTGTGTGTGTGTGTACCTAAACCAGTTTAACCTAACCTCTCTCTCTATAGATGCAACAAGCAGACCTAACCTAACCTCTCTCCCTATAGATGAAACGCGCAGATCCCACTGAGGACAACCTTGAGAAATGCTTAAATATTTATTATATTTTCTTATTTATTTTCTATTGAGTATAATTCTTAGTCAATACTGTAAGCTTTTTATTATTATTATAACAAAGAATATGCAAATGTTTTAGTAATGGCACAGCTTACAGGTACGGCAGTGTAAATGCTCGGTTATAAATACGGCACGTACCTAACTTTTGGATGCTAAAATGAACCTAACCGTACCTGACATAACTTGAAAGATGCTTTACCAGGTCAATAATAAGTTATAACAATTTGTACCAATAGCGGATGACAACACAAGTGCCGTAGCTCTAAGCACTTAATAATTATTATTATTATATTATATTAACCACTCCCAAATATTTCAGAATCCAGCAACGTAATGGCCGGAAGACACTTACCACAGTGCAAGGCCTATCATCGGATTACCACCTCAAGAAGATTGTACGTGCTTGCAAGAAGGAATTCGCTTGCAACGGCACAGTGATGGAACATCCTGAATACGGGGAGGTGAGTGTGTATGTGTGTGTGTGTGTGTGTCCTCCTCCTCCTCCTCCTCCTCCTCCTCCTCCTCCTCCTCCTCCTCCTCCTCCTCCTCCTCCTCCTTCTCCTCCTCCTCCCCCCCCTTCCTTCTCCTAACGTAAATCTATCAGTGACAGAAATTCAAATTTTAGATACAAGACAATTTTAAACAATGTTAATACTTTGGTTTAAACATTAGTAAGGATCAAAAATGTTTTGCAAATTAAAAGATGTATAATGTTGATGCAATATTCCAAGGATAATTGAAGAAAATTCATTCTCAATTTTTGGACCACAAATTTTCCATCTGAAATTAGGTTGAACATTTTTTTTGCTAATTTACTCCGAAAATATTAGTCCTAGAGCAAAAATGTATAGAACCAAATTTGTTAAGCTTGAATAGTTGTATATAATTCTCTCTTCACCTATTCAATATTCTCCATAACTTTGGAGAAAACTTAAGTTTAGGGAAAATAAAAGATTAATCCTATTTCCCTTCTTAAAGCTATAGTTTCCCTCCAATTCCCGTTCACTATAGCTCAAAAGAACGGTCGTATCCTGCTCTTCATTTACTAATATAAACTTCTTTTACGTCAACCTAATAGTTTTCGAGTTATTAAATAAAACATGATTTCTGAAAAAAAGTCTAAGGTATTTACCTGGCAAAATTTTGTGAAATTTTTCACTTTTCAGAATTTCATGAAAATTGATACACAGGGGTTTTCAAACATGCTGATCACGAATCTGGACTCAGTTTTGTGATTCTCTCTCTCTCTCTCTCATAATAAACACCTCCATGTGTGTGTGTGTACTAATATTTATTTTAATCAATATTTTGTTAACATTTTGTAATTCAATTCATTAATCAACAATACATTTATGTATGCTATTTACACACACACACACACACATACACACACACACACACACACACACACACACACACACACACACACACACACACATACACACACACACACAAACACACACACAGATATATATATATATATATATATATATATATATATATATATATATATATATATATATATATATACAATATTATATAAGTTTTATACAATATTTAAAGCTTTATACAACAGTGATAGATATAACACATGAAAGAGATGGATAAATGGCTGGATTATATTATAAGTTTTTTCAATCTTAAAACAGTGTGATAGAATAATGATAATCATAATGATAGTAATAATTATATTTTTTTCAGTTGGTATTTTGGAAAGATAGCCCGTAAAGAAGCAGAGAAATTACTGATGGCACGTGGTAATCTGCGAGGAACCTTTCTGATAAGGATGTCCGAGCAGACCAGTCACGGCTATTCACTAAGTATACGTGTAAGTAATATTATTATTATTATTATTATAATTGTTATTATTATTATTATTATTATTACTGTTATTAATATTGATGTGATAGCTGTATGAAAATGTATACATAAAGGTTTTCAATGATGACGAACACGAATATAGACTCAGTTTAACATTACTATCATTAGAGTACTTATTTATGAAATTATGAAATGAAAGGAAAGAGAATGAATGAGTGAGTTAATGAGTCAGTGAGTGGTTTGATGAAATGAAAGGGAGTGAATGAGTGAGTCAGTGAGTGTCTTAACCTCCCTTCCTTTCCCCTACAGGCAATAAGTTTCCTGTCAAATGGACAGCCCCTGAAGCCATGCTATACAATCGCTTCACTATCAAGTCTGATGTGTGGTCCTTCGGAGTGTTACTGATGGAAGTGATCACCTATGGGGCCAATCCATACCCAGGTTAACACACTCACTAACATATTAACACCCCTCCCCTACTCTCTCTCTCTCTCTCTCTCTCTCTCTCTCTCTCTCTCTCTCTCTCTCTCTCTCTCTCTCTCTCTCTCTCTCTCTCTCTCTTTTATTCTCCCTTGATTTCCTTTTCTTCGTTAATTAAGACTCTCAAATTATCTATCCCTCCTCCTCCTCCTCCTCCTCCTCCTCCTCCTCCTCCTCCTCCTCCTCCTCCTCCCCTTCCTTCTCCTAACGTAAGTCTATCAGTGACAGAAATTCAAATTTTAGACACAAGACAATTTTAAACAATGTTAATACTTTGGTTTAAACATTAGTAAGGATCAAAAATGTATTCCAAATTAAAAGATGTATAATGTTGATGCAATATTCCAAGGATAATTGAAGAAAATTCATTCTCAATTTTTGGACCACAAATTTTCCATCTGAAATTAGGTTGAAATTTTTTTTTGCTAATTTACTCCGAAAATATTAGTCCTAGAGCAAAAATGTATAGAACCAAATTTGTTAAGCTTGAATAGTTGTATATAATTCTCTCTTCACCTATTCAATATTCTCCATAACTTTGGAGAAAACTTAAGTTTAGGGGAAAAAAAAAATTAATCCTATTTCCCTTCTTAAAGCTATAGTTTCCCTCCAATTCCCGTTCACTATAGCTCAAAAGGACGGTCGTATCCTGCTCTTCATTTACTAATATAACCTTCTTTTACGTAAACCTAATAGTTTTCGAGTTATTAAATAAAACATGATTTCTGAAAAAAAGTCTAAGGTATTTACCTGGCAAAATTTTGTGAAAATTTTCACTTTTCAGAATTTCATGAAAATTGATACACAGGGGTTTTCAAACATGCTGATCACGAATCTGGACTCAGTTTTGTGATTACTATCATGTTAAGGATTATTTGAGTGTTGTTTTGTTTAATGTAAATTATTGAAATATCCATTATTTAAAGAGGAAGATGAGGAAGAGGAGAAGGAGGAAAAGGGAGAGATCAATGATTAGATAGATAAGAGTGTGTATATTAAACCCTATCGTATCCCTTACAGGCATGAACAATCGAGAAATGATAGAGCGCGTCCAATCAGGATATCGAATGGCCAAGCCTCCGCGCTGTCCTGATGAGCTGTACAAGGCAATGATACACTGCTGGAACAAAGATCCAGACATCCGACCAACATTTGACTTCCTCCATCACTTCTTTGACGATTTCCAAGTATACTGAGGTTTTATTCCTGACCGGTTTTGTTAACAGCTTATTCTTCCTCTGAAGAAGCTGTTAGCGAAACCGGTCAGGAATAAAACTTCAGTATATCAAGTCAATCAAATATAATTAATCTATTAACTAATTCAACAGTTACTATAATATATTGTTTCTTGTAATGCATGTAATGTTAAAATTATATTGTTTTATCATCACTGCCAAGACTTTCAATTAAGTTCACTATTCAGAAAACTATCTAAATTAAAGATTAATATAAATATACTATATATAAATATACTATATATATATATATATATATATATATATATATATATATATATATATATATATATATTGTTGTGGTGTAATAATGGTTGTGGTTGTGGTGTAATAATGGTTGTGGTTGTGGTGTGTTAATGGTTGTGGTTGTGGTGTAATAATGGTTGTGGTTGTGGTGTGTTAATGGTTGTGGTTGTGGTGTAATAATGGTTGTGGTTGTGGTGTAATAATGGTTGTGGTTGTGGTGTAATAATGGTTGTGGTTGTGGTGTGATAATGGTTGTGGTTGTGGTGTAATAATGGTTGTGGTTGTGGTGTAATAATGGTTGTGGTTGTGGTGTGATAATGGTTGTGGTTGTGGTGTGATAATGGTTGTGGTTGTGGTGTAATAATGGTTGTGGTTGTGGTGTGATAATGGTTGTGGTTGTGGTGTGATAATGGTTGTGGTTGTGGTGTAATAATGGTTGTGGTTGTGGTTGTGGTGTAATAATGGTTGTGGTTGTGGTGTAATAATGGTTGTGGTTGTGGTGTGATAATGGTTGTGGTTGTGGTGTGATAATGGTTGTGGTTGTGGTGTAATAATGGTTGTGGTTGTGGTGTGATAATGGTTGTGGTTGTGGTGTGATAATGGTTGTGGTTGTGGTGTAATAATGGTTGTGGTTGTGGTGTGATAATGGTTGTGGTTGTGGTGTGATAATGGTTGTGGTTGTGGTGTAATAATGGTTGTGGTTGTGGTTGTGGTGTAATAATGGTTGTGGTTGTGGTTGTGGTGTAATAATGGTTGTGGTTGTGGTGTAATAATGGTTGTGGTTGTGGTGTGATAATGGTTGTGGTTGTGGTGTGATAATGGTTGTGGTGTAATAATGGTTGTGGTTGTGGTGTAATAATGGTTGTGGTTGTGGTGTGATAATGGTTGTGGTTGTGGTGTAATAATGGTTGTGGTTGTGGTGTGATAATGGTTGTGGTTGTGGTGTGATAATGGTTGTGGTTGTGGTGTGATAATGGTTGTGGTTGTGGTGTGATAATGGTTGTGGTTGTGGTGTAATAATGGTTGTGGTTGTGGTGTAATAATGGTTGTGGTTGTGGTGTAATAATGGTTGTGGTTGTGGTATGATAATGGTTGTGGTTGTGGTGTGTTAATGGTTGTGGTTGTGGTGTGTTAATGGTTGTGGTTGTGGTAGAAGTAGTAGTAGTGATAGTAATAAGGAAATTACAGGAAATATATTGAAATTATGGCAAAATTAATTAATTTTAAATAACAGCTGACCAATAATAATAATAATGATAATAACGTGGTAAGAAATTTGAAAAAATAAATACAATAATAATAATAATGAAGTGTGAAAACAGAATCCATGAATTTAAAAGAAATTAGCATGAACAGATGTTTAAAGTCTTATGAGGAGTGGGAGGGAGGGAGGGAAGGAGGGCAGGAAAACATATCGTACTGGCAGCAATAATAGTGTTAATATATTATAACTTATATTTTACCCATAGATTCAACTTTTAATTAAACTATATATTAATAATTCTACCTGAATATATATATATATATATATATATATATATATATATATATATGTATTTATAACTTCGTAACACACCAATAACACTATTATTATTATTGCTGCCACGGTGCCGTAGGAGTAGGGGCAGGGAGGGAGGGAAGAAGGGCGGGAAAACATATCGTACTGGCAGCAATAATAGTGTTAATATGTTATAACTTATATTTTACCCATAGATTAAACTTTTAATTAAACTATATATTAATAATTCTACCTGAATATATATATATATGTATGTATTTACAACTTCGTAACACACCAATAATACTATTATTATTATTGCTGCCACGGTGCCGTAGGAGGAGGGGGAGGGAAGGAGGGCGGGAAAACATATCGTACTGGCAGCAATAATAGTGTTAATATATTATAACTTATATTTTACCCATAGATTAAACTTTTAATTAAACTATATATTAATAATTATACCTGAATCTATATATATGTATTTACAACTTAGTAACACACCAATAACACTATTATTATTATTGCTGCCACGGTGCCGTACGATATGTTTTCCACAGTCTGCGAGCGGAATTTACACCCTCCGATGAAGTCTTAAACATTCAATGCACAATGAAGGAAGAAAGGAAGGGAAGGTTAAATCTAAACCTTAAAAAAACAAACAATAACATAATAATAGCCATTCTAGTTTAGTCTGACTCACAAAATTACGTTTCTAACATATACTTTTTGTTTTTGGCCGAGCTCACCCATATAATACATTATTATAGGATTATTATATCTTTATTACACACGATATATTAAATATGTGTATTTTCTTTTCCACCTCCACCTCCCTTCAGGCACGGGCTCAAGCTATTAACCTTTCCCTCCCAGGGTTTTTGAAGAAGAAATGAGGAGAAGAAGAAAGAAGAAGAGGAGGAGGAAGAAGGAAGAATATATATATATATATATATTTCTTCATTATACAATATATAGTTTTCCATTCTCATATATATAGTTGAGACTGTGGTGAGTCTTGACTGTGGTCACATTAACCAATATATATATATATATATATATATATATATATATATATATATATATATATATATATATATATATATATAATATATATATATATATTATATATATATAATATATATATATATATATATATATATATATATATAATATATATATAATAATGGTTGTGGTTGTGGTGTAATAATGGTTGTGGTTGTGGTGTGATAATGGTTGTGGTTGTGGTGTAATAATGGTTGTGGTTGTGGTGTAATAATGG
>JAXIVD010002509.1:2500-37500 GCA_036785275.1 Cancer borealis
AAGGCGATCACATTGCTTATAGAGACTTGTTCACGTCACTCATTGCTGACAACAGAAGCGCGCTCGCAGGATGTGATCGAGGTGAGATCTGTTTATTTCTTATATATTGTGGTATAAATTGACTGTTATGATGATTTATTGATCGTAAGCATTACTTGAAGTGTATGACAATGCCATGAGAATGTATGTGTATTCGTTCTGTGACTGGAAATGTATATTTTCAGTTCTTTACGACATGGTAGAGACAGCCAGACATGGCATAGCCAGACATGGTTATGAAAATAGAGGACTGAGCTTCAATAAACGTCATCGGGAAATACGGGTTCCTGTTCACCCCGGTGAGGAAGCATGTCCTGCCATGCCTGTAAAACAGTTCACATTAATTAGAAGCCTGCGAAAGCCGCTACACTCTTTCTATGATGCAGTCATGAACAAGTTTATATTAAAAACACAAAGAATAGAATTGAATTAGAAGTAATCAGATATGTCAACCACTCAACTGTGTAATTTAGGTGGTAAGCTTAGCTAATCAAAATTAATACATTTAATTATTCTAAATTTACACATAAAATTTGCTTTATTTTCCAACTAACAGTATGAATAACTATAAAATTGTAATTAAACACACACACACACACATACACATACACACACACACACACACACACACACACACACACACATACACACATATTCTGGATGTAAAAAGAAGGTTATGTGAAAGAATAGTTGTACCCACTGCACTGTATGGGGCTCAAACATGGAATATGGCAATACTAGTGGAAGACGAGAGATTAAACCTAACAGAGCTGATGTGTCTGAGTAATGAGAATTGACGGAGTGAGAAATAAGATGTGAAGGAGAACTGGAGTTACAATACTGTTTGCTGGTCGAGCAGAGTTGTGTGTTCAGGTGACTCGGACATGTTTTAATGTCTTGAACCTGTGGCGCCGGTAGGTTTGATAGAGGTGTCAAATGGTCGGCCTCCTTCCGTTAGTAGCACATGTTACATTTTTTAAATAAAACCTCATTTCTTGTATAGATCCTCACGCTGCACGCGGAAGCTCCTTGAGCATGTAACTTTGCAGTTCCGTCGAGGATAGTGTTATGGCAGGATGTGGGTGTTTTTCCAAAAGAAAAGTGGCCAGCCCATTGCGGAACTCCAATTCGGGACTCTGAGCTGATATACTTCCATTTTAGACCACTGCCTAGTGGCTGAGAAATGGTTGGTGAAGTGACTAATAGGATCAGATGCAAGTGGTGTGGGATTGAGAGGAAGGTCATGAATGGGAAGCATGGACAGTGTGAAAAAAAAGTAGTGCTTGAAAGAGGAATGTCTGTGGAGCAAGGAAAGATGATTGTGCATTATAGAAGTGAATAAAAAGCAGTGGTGAATGCATGAGTAAGAATACAGTCTTAAGGCCCCTGGAGGAGGTTCCAAAGTATCTGTTGGGATCGGTGGATCAAATTGAGTAGTGGGAGGTAAAGTGTCATGTGTATGAAGTGGAAGGGATAACCCAGCTTTTGCTGTCGGGCTTTTTTGTGGATGTGATCTCCGACCCCACGGCATGAGTGATTCTCACTTAGTGGGACGGGGAGACCAGTATCTTCTGAGAGGAGTGCATGTTAATGAATGCATGGCTGTGTGTGTACACCTTGCCTTGTCTACCCCCTTTTGGGGGAATGATGGCCTGGCATATAAATAGATAGATACAATAAGATTTTTAATCTTTTTATCAGATATTAGTAAACTACATTACAATCCACCAGTAGATAAAGAGTTTTTGATGTAGATGCATAAAAAAAAAAAAAAAAAAAAAAAAATATATATATATATATATATATATATATATATATATATATATATATATACACACACACACACACACGTGTGCATATATATATATATATATATATATATATATATATATATATATATATATATATATATATATATTATGATGCATCTACATCAAAAACTCTTTATCCAGTGGTGGATTATATCCATGTCATGGTTCCCAGTCCCCAGCAGTGATGGAGCAACTTACCACGGCAGCAGTCAGACCTGCTCCAGGGCAGGTGGGACAGACTGCCTTTGGAACTTTGACCTTGGTACTTATAATGTTAGGACACTAGCTAGTGAAGATAGTCTGAAAGTGTTATTCAAAGAACTAGAAGGCATCAAATGGCATATCATTGGCCTAAGTGAGGTTCAAGGAACTGGAGAAGAGTTCACACAGCTGAAGAATGGTCAGTTTTTTTGCTGGAGGTCAAAAAGACAAGAAAGAATACGGTGTTGACTTCTTAGTGAACAAGGAACTAGCAGGAAATATTGAAAATTTCTATAGTGTAAGTAAGTGAGTTGTAAATATAATAATCAAATTAAACAAACATATAAAATTGAAATCATACAGATTTATGCACCATCAGCCTTCGATGACGAGTACTTTTTTGTATCATTCAATCAAATTCTTTTTTGCAATTTTTTCTTATGTCTTCTCAAATGTCTAGCCTCTCCTTATATTTTCATTATTATATCTTTTCTATCTGTATGACTGCATGTGTGTGTGTATGTGTGCCTTGTCTTGTCTATCCACCTTTAGGGGGATAATAGCCTGGTATTTAGATATATATATATATATAGAAGAATTTTTTTTACTTAAAGTAGAGAAATACAAACTATTATTCCACACTTACACGTGCCAGAGAGAGTCTATCAATCATGAAGTGTCCATAACAACCCATATCGGGTAACACAGAAAGGAAAACCATTATATGTTACCTTATGAAGCAAGCTTTGTTCTTGTTTGAGCCATCACAGGTATGAATGGCAGGTGGGAATAGGCTTCTACAACAGATGATACAGTTATCAACAAACCTTATTACTTTGTTTTACTAAATGATGCAATCATTAACAAGTATGAACAGAATTGAGTCTCACCAGTTATATGCGGAGGTAGCACTGCAATCCACTCTAGGTCACTTGATTTTAGTACTTCCAACATTCTTTCATGATCCTCAAGAATGGGATAAAATCTCTCTGGAACTGCAGATTTCTCCCTGAAGTTAAAAGCTGAAGAAAAATGGACCTTAAACATGGATTTCCATACCTAACAGTTATAAACATTATATGATTAAAATAACTTATACAGAATAGCAGTTTTGAACAAATAATTAATGATATCTGGAGAACTATTATTACAATAATAAAAAAATATATATATACTATAAAAAACATACCAGAAAGGCAACCTGAAACCCGCTTCACTCCATGCTTCTTCATGGCAGCAAGAATATTCTTTGTTCCCTCAGACATCATTGTTGTTGGACCTTACAAAAAATAGTTATTAAAAAAAAAAAAAAAAAAAAAAAAAAAAATATATATATATATATATATATATATATATATATATATATATATATATATATATATATATATATTTGCATGGTAGTACTACTATAGCACATCAATACTGTTCACACCTGCAAACACAAGTTGTAACATTTGATATCACCATAACTGTTTTACTCACTCAAGTCATTCCTTGTTCCGAGAAGAATGACAACACCATCCTGACCCTTGACAGCATTATCCACTGCCTTGGAATCCAAGACATCACCAACCTCTGTTGTCACCTGGGAGGAAAGCTCCTCAGGAAGGCGTGTTGAGTCCCTCACAAAGACTGTCACCTCATACCCTGGGGAAGGAAATCATCGTTTTTTCATTATTATTACTCTAAAAAGAATATCAGTTAGATTTCATGTGTTTATGAGAACATACTATGCAGTACTCAGTTTTAGGATGACAATGTATTTTCACTTGCCAAAGTCTTTGTCCATGAATGTACTGCATGTACAGGTCTTATAATAAGAGCATGAATCTGTAGATATCCTTAATCTTAGATACAATGGTGATCCATTTTAACAAACTATATCTGAATTTCTGCACAACAAACTTTTTATCAATTAAGTTAAAAATCTATAACGACGGAAAAGTTATAATGAACGTAAAGCACAGTTATACGCTTCTTGAATGGCTCACCAAAAAACAGCTGTATGTCTATTGAAAGTCCATATGTTAGATTACTTCCCGAAAGTTTCTGAGATGCGTACAAACCTGAGTCAATGTTATATGTTAGCACAGCACTGCCTCTTATATAGTATTGAATACCTTCACCATATGATACAAATTCAAGTCTATCACCCTGTCTGCCTGCATCAATCATGTCAGATAATAATCATTACCATCTGTATCTAGCAAAGCTTCCGACCAACCATCCTTATTATTCATAGGTAGCTTTATTCTTACACTCTATTCCCTCACTTTATGGAGGAGTCATCTCTTTCACCTTCATCATCTACCATACTCTTGGATAACCTCTCTATTTCCTCTAGATGTGTTTTACCACTTCCACAAACCTCCTTCATTTAATTTTCTTCTCACCACACAAATCTCATGCCATTTAGATGATGTACTTATGAATATCAATGCATGCCAAAGTCTCACTTACATATGATGAAAATATTATACTCTTCCATAATATCTGTTTTATCTCTATGCCTAATATTATTCCTTCTATCTTATGTGCCAGTGATCCTACCACTGCCCTTCTGCAGAGCTTTCTCTCACTTATCTCATTCCATGATTGCAAGCTTGTACAGAGCAAAGCAAGAATAATTATACAAGTCTATTGACTTCGTCCATTACTATTCCACTCAATTCCACACTGCTTCTGAGATGTAGCAGTTTTTCTGTATGGATCAGGAAAGTATATAATTACATTACATCCATTACATTCTTCTATTCTCTTGATTATTTCATCCAAAATTCTAATACAATTTGAATCCAACATACTTTTACTGTTTTTTCCATCATCTTCCCTTTTCCTTTTGTCTTTTACGTACTTGCTCATAAATAGTTCAAGATTTTCCTCATGTATGTATGCTTCCTTCTTTTATTTATGTGTTTATTTATTTTCTTACTTTACCTATGTGTGTATCTAATTGTAAAATGTATGAAAAAAGTTATGCTGGTACTGTCCCATCTCCATATTTACTGTTATCCAGCCTGGCTTTAAATTCTTGAATATTCCTAGCATGGACTACTTCTGTATCTAGTTTATTCTTGACTTTTATGCTTCTGTATGGAAAGCTATATTTTATTTTTTGGTAACCTAATAAGTGTTTTTCCCAATCTTTTTCAATGACCTATTGTATCCCTTGATTCCCATATTCTTTTCAATCTACTTTTTCCATTTCAAAGCAATGTACACTTCAAATAGATCTCATTCTCTTCGTTCGTCCACAGTTGGGAGATTCAATCTTGCTAAAGTCTCCTTATATAATATATCTCTCAGGCTTGGTTGGGACCAACTTAATAGCTAGCCTTTGTATTGTTTAAATTTTTGTTATATCCTTTTTTTGTGTGGCAACCACACCACAAGTATATATTCCAACCTTGGGCAAATGCCATTCTAATACAATGGTAGCTTGCATTGGTTTTAGGACCTCATTCTTTGTTAAAGTGTCTATTAAAATACATGTATTTAAGGGCAATTAATTTCAGGTCCTTATCCCTGTGATCTGCAGGGAACTAGATTTGTGTGAGTCAGCTGACACAGCTATGTTGGCGAAAAATTGAGATCTTAAGACATATCCACATACATATTGCATCATAGTTAGTTATCTGTGTATACGGGCAATGGTTGCAACATTACCTGTTAAAATGTCACAAAACAGGCCTGATCACCCATTTGTGGATCTTCTGTTGTCACATGAAAAGAATGATACGGCACTCACTTAGTCAAGTGTGGATAGCAAGCGTGTCAGTGTGTCATTGCATGTTCATTCCTGGTAGGGAAGTTAATTACTGCATGACATCATTATCACTATGTTATACATAACAATAACACACATGGATACGCAACAAGTGTTTACCAACCTTTAGATGCCATGTCAAAAGTATAGCATCTTTTTAGTAATACTGTAATTCACCGGTAGTCACAGTACAGTTGTTGTATTATACATATTTTTGTTTTTGCTCAATTTTTTCTTCCCACGAATGACAGCCTCTTTATTGGAAGTAGGTAAAAATATATAATGTATACAATATGATAAAAAGGTAAGTGTTTGTTTTTTGTTTTGATAATTATTCATGATTTTACGTTTTTTCAAAGAGGAATTTAGGTGATTCTCAAGATTAAATTCTTGGTGGTCTCGGGAATACTGTATAAGAATCAGTTTTTTATGTCCTTAACTTATTCCTATTCTCCCTATTCCACTTATAAAATGAGCATAACCTATATTTTATTGGACTAAAATGCAACATGAGTTGTTGGTTCACCAGAATTTCAAGAAGCATTGAAAAACATTACTATAAAGCATTGTTTTATTACACGAAATCCTCTTATGTACTGTGTAACAAAAATACTCATGTACAATACTGACAGAACATTGCACTAGTACAACACATCCCAATAATTTCAACCAAGTATAAACTTTTTGTATGCACACAGGTATTCATATATGCATGTAGCTACCCATTTTTTCTACAATCGTTATCATTATTTATTTAACAGTATTACTAAATAACTAAATGTTCAATAGAAAAGTTATAGAAATCCAAAAAAGTGCAATATTTCATATGAAGATCATCCCTTCTAGTACACAATATATTTCTAGCAATGGAAGTCTGTCAAATTGGGGACAAGTGATATATATATATATATATATATATATATATATATATATATATATATATATATATATATATATATATATATATATATATAAAGACAATGCTTGCAAAAAGTTAATGAGGCGGAGTTGTTATGTTTTGCACACCTTACTCAAGTAAATAAAGGTGGAATAAACTGCAGGTTCGTACTAAAACAAAGGGATGTAATATTGAAATATTCTTTAAAAAATACTATGAATTGTAACAAATCCCAAGTATATACAAAAATCTGAGTTAGTTTTAAAAATACAAAGGAAGTGTAATATCAAAATATTTTTCAAAGTATTTGAATTCCTAAGTATGTATTATATACTATGCCAATGCACCGTTTCAAATAATATATTATATTTACAAATCATCTTGAGCTTAATTAACAATCTTATCATATTATACAGTCAACTAAGACATTTGCAATAAAAAAAAATCCCATCCTCTATCACATGTTTTATTCACCTTTGAAATTAGGTTTTCTTTTTTCTTTGAAGGCCGTAAGCCCTTCAATCCTATCTTTTGTGGGTATTACCTGAGCATAACAAGCTTCCTCAATGGACAATCCAGTGGAAAGATCAACTTCCATGCCACGTGATATGGCAACTTTTGCCATTTTCACTCCAATGGGACCGTTAGGAACTATCTTCTTGGCAAGTTCAACGGATCTGAGATAGGCTGCATCTCCAGCTGCATTCTGAGGAACAACATAGTTCACCAGACCAATATCTTCACCTTCTTCACCCTCAACAATGGCAGCAGTAAAAATGAGTTCCTTGGCCTTTGCACTTCCTACAACACGGGGAAGCCTCTGTGTGCCTCCAGCCCCGGGAATAATGGCCAGCTTGGTTTCCACTAGTCCCATCTTTGTGGTAGTAGCCGCCACTCGCAGGTCACAGGCCAGAGCAATCTCCAGTCCACCTCCCAAAGCTACTCCATCCAAAGCCACAATCACTGGCATGGGCAGATTTTCTAGGTCAGAAATGCATGCACGTGCCTTAGTTACAAATGGTCCAACTTCTTCTGGTTTCATCTTAGCCCGTTCCTTTAGGTCTGCCCCAGCACAGAACACCCCAGGCACCAGGGAGCGCAGGAGCACCACCCTCACACTGCGGTCATGACGGACACTCTCGATGCCTTCCTTGAACTCCTTCAGTAAATTCTTGCTGATAGCATTCTTAGCTGCTGGGCGGTTCAAACCAAATACTGTTATCCCCTCACAGTCACCTGAAAGCTTTTCAATACAAATATCTGGACTAGATGAACAAAGTCCTCGTCCTGATATCCTATGCCGGGCTGTCTGACACACACTTGACCTTGCCACACGCAGCATGCTTTGTGCACTCTTATACATCATCATCATGCACTTATTGGGCTCTTGTATTCACCTGAAAATTTGAAACACTTGTCAGTGTTTAAATTTTTTTCACTCTAGTCCTGTTAACTATTTTTACAATCTGTTATTACACAATCAGAGAGAGATAGACAGGAAAGGAAAGGAGAGGAGAGGAGAGGAGAGGAGAGGAGAGGAGAGGAGAGGAGAGAAGAGCAGACGGAAAATAAGATAAGAGAGAGAGAGAGAGAGAGAGAGAGAGAGAGAGAGAGAGAGAGAGAGAGAGAGAGAGAGAGAGAGAGAGAGAGAGAGAGAGAGAGAGAGAGAGAGAGAGAGAGAGAGAGAGAGAGTATAATCTTTCAAATGGACATCTTCCAAATGTCCCCACGTTATCATAAGTACCAACAATGTAGTTACACATGGATTATGACAATCAAGCCTTTTATACAATATATAATTAGTGTTCCTTTTTTGCAAATCAGTATTTAGTGGTGGTGGCTTTCTGAAAATATTTCTTTAGTATTACCTATATCAACTAGCTATATTTTGTATTGAACTATCCTGAAAACGTTTCTTTATTACAAAATATCTGGTATTAACTATCTAGAGTATATAATTTGCATGTTATACAGTATTCCATGCCAAGAGAATACCACAAATTTCTTAACAATAACAATACGAGATGTGTATTCAAAAATATTAACTGGTTTTCTGTCATGTTACAATTAATAGAGCATGAGTTATGTTATCTATTCTAACCATGATCAGACATGTTCCAGACTGAATGATGTAATAATATAGAAGTTAATGTTCTCAGTTGTTATATTGTTCTAGTTGAATGCACTCTTGCAGGTTGTTGCATTGACAAGTGCATGCAATCTAACCAAAAATTGTACATATCAAATTCCGAAGAAACTAAATTAGATGCAATGAACCATGGTCGAGTTTTTGACTGGTAAGGCCATTGTAAGGAAGGGAGAACATCAGTGGAAAATGAGGAAGCTTCATGGAGGCTGTTCACAAGCAGACACATCAAAACAAACGAACGAAAAGGTGTATTAAATGGTTAAAACAGATAAGTTATTGACCATCAGAGTTGTGTGATGAAGTTGGAAACTCAGTTGGATGATGTCAGATTTAATAAGGTAGAGTTTGTGTCACTTTTGACACCTGAGCTGAGCAGCACGACAACTGAAACACATCAATTGATCTGTTCCAGTGCATACAACCTGATACTCACTTATCCAAATCTAATACCAAAGGTGAATATACATGATGAGGTCAATGGCTAATGATCATGTAACAAACACTAAGTCATGAGTGTGAAAGTTTCCATCATCACCAAGTCCCACGACAATTTGCGAAGTTAGGAGCAATATCAAAGTGGTTCTAACTGCCTTCTTTGACCATGATGCCACTGATCATCATGAGTTTGCTTCAGAGAGTCAAACTGTGAAGGAATACTGATTGTAAATCAGATGCTGTTTCTGTGATATAGTACATTGGTAATGACAAGCAATGTTTAGTTCAGGTTAGCGGCAGTTTCATTATAACAATGCATCACCAAACTCAGCACAGATTATTCTACAAGTTTTGGTAAAACATCAGATTGCACAAGTGCACCACCAACCATATTCTGACTGAAGTCTGTGTGGAATATGATGTTTGTGGGTGATATTGTGATCTATAGTGAGATGAGGGTAGGGAGGAGGTTAAGGCAAACCTGGAGAGGTGGAGGTAGGCACTACAGAGTAAGCAAATGAAAGTCAATAGGAGCAACAAAGAGTACACGTGCATGAATGAGAGGGAAGGTGATGGAACATTATAGCTACAAGGTATTGAGTTGAAGGTGAAGAGAATTAAAATAATTGAGGCCAAATGTTTAAAGTAAAGCAGAGTGAGTGTGACAGGAGTGATTTTTGATAGAAGGATAGTTGCAGGAATGAAAGGGAGAGTGTACAAGACATTAGTGAGGGCAGGTATGTTGTATGGCTTGGAGACAGGCAATGACAAAAAAACAGGAGAGTGGGTTGGAGGTGACAGAATTGAAGATGCTGTGATTTTCATTGGGAGTGACAAGGATGGAAAGGATTAGGAATTAGGTAAATCTGCATAACTACTGCTCAGACGATATTGATATTAATATGAAGTCCTATATACTATGTAGTGCCTCAGTGGTGCAGCAGGTAGCACATCTGACTACAAATCCGCTGGCTTGAGTTCAATCCTGGACGAAGGCAGTTGGCACACAGTTCACCCGACTGTTCATCCTCCCAAACAGGTTGGTAGATAAATGGGTACCTAGGGAAACCTGGGGAAGGTAAACTGTGGAAAGGCAGATGTCACAGTAACCCAGCATAACACATTAA
Organism: Cancer borealis; assembly: GCA_036785275.1. Classification (NCBI taxonomy): domain Eukaryota; kingdom Metazoa; phylum Arthropoda; class Malacostraca; order Decapoda; family Cancridae; genus Cancer; species Cancer borealis. The sequence continues at coordinate 12,927 of JAXIVD010002509.1, forward strand.
TTTCCACCACAGACTCAAAGGCCCATGTGACGGGAGATGAGCATCCGCAGCAACATGCAGCTATAGCGTGTGCTCCCCTTTATCTTATATACTATGTACTAAGACATCTGTGAAGGTTTCAGGCAGTACTCGTCATTATAAGCAAACATAGGCCATACTCGTATATGGCAATCAACATGTCTGGCGGTGCTCATCATTATTTATCTCGCACAGCATAACTACTGGTCAGATGATATCTATATAAATATGAAGTCCTACATACTATACATAGTGTACTCAACACATCTGTGCATGTTTCAGGCGGTGCTTATCATTATTTACGTCACAAAGTGTCTTTGAAGTTAGGTGCCTTGAGAAATGTTTTAAGTCCACACCTCAAAAAATCTTCCAAGTCCAAATGACTTCCACACCATATGCTTTCTAGACTTTGAATGTTTTTTTTTTTTTTTTGTATGCTGGGTTATATATCACTGACGTAGTCTTTTCAGAATTTTTAGCCAATAAGAATTAATAACATGGCTTTGTGGCACATAAAAGGTAGGTGACACCCGGTGGTCTAGTGGTTAGGACGCTCGCCTCACAAGCGAGAGGTCGCGGGCTCAATCCCCGCGCCAGGTAGGAGACATATGGACCAAGTCTCTTATAAGTGTGTGGTCCCTGTTCACCAAACAGTAATGAGGTACCTGATCTCAGACGGGGTTTGTGACCCGCTTTCAGGGGAGAGAAAACAAATCTCCCATAAATAAAAAATATATACGGCAGTGTCGTAATGAGGCTGCCGTACTGGAGCCACAGGCCCGTTAGGGCCTCTTCCAGGAATTCGTCCCTATAAGTGACAGGTCATATCAATAATTTGTTCATATATAGCCGCCATCATATAAACTTGCAGTGATACTAGATTTTAGATTTTGCTGCAAAGTTTAAGGGAAAAGCAAGTGAGCTCTTTAGCCTGTGTGTTCGTCACATACTTGTGTTGGACTCGGCCATTTGTTATGACAAATATATGATCTATATTCTAGACCCTATATTTAATTCCAGATAGGAGGTTATTACGTGAGTTCGGTTAAACTGGAGAATAGGTCCGTGTCACGTACAAACACGAAACTCACATATCATATAGAAGACTCGGTAGTGGTACCATAAACGTAAAAAAAATGAGGTGCTCACTTCTAATGTGGCCGTAATAGCACTCGAAAGTGTGGCAAAATTCAACAGTTTCTAAGTCCAGCGAGCTCTACACGAGTCAAAACTAAACATTGAAATGATTATCTTTTGTTTATGACTGAGATTTGTGGGTAATGGCATAAAAGGATTTCATATCTATAGAACTGAACTGTCCAATCGCGCTGCCACTCGTGACTGCCATTCTTGCCGCTACCAATTAGATCTTTCCACGCTAGGTTCAGTTACGCTTTTCATTTGTTTTAGGGACAGGTCAGGTGTTCCTATACAGGCTCATTTCAGTTGTTGATATGGCTATCAACGCAGTAAGACGTGACGAACATCTTCCCGTTTCTTGTGAAGGATGATATTTGTCCTATGGTGATTTTTGTGGAACATATTTCAGGGACTGTGAAGGGTTACTCAAACTGTTAATGAGACATGGTTTAGTGCCTGAAAAGAAACTTCACGTCTTTCTGAACGAAGCCGCTAAACTCTACCCACCTCCATCGCTTTAACAATAACCACACCACACAGGTGAGCCATAACGGTATAATTTTGGAGGTCCTTTGCTAGGTTAGGTTAATGTCCTAGTGGGGGTTCCAGGGAGGGTGCAGCCTCTTCTGCAAGGTTAGATTAGGTTATGGTTAGGTTAGGTTAGGTTAGTTTATGGTTAGCTTAGATTAGATTAGGTTAGGTTAGCAGGGGGGGTGCGCCCCCTCCTGGTAGATTAGGTTAGGTTAGGAAATTTCAAATTTTTTTAATTTTTTCAATTTTTGAAGGCCCATATTTCGCTTATTTTTCATCTCCCCCAAAACCCCCGATTCCCCAGGATCCCCCAAGCTTGTTTGAAGGGATAGGAGGGATGGCGGACTTATTATCCAGAATTATCCGCGAGTTCTGTTTGGGTTAGGTTAGGGGGCTATGGAGGGGTTTCCCCCCCTCCGCTAAGAGGGCTTTACGTGAGTTGAGTTAGAGCTTAGAGTTAGAGGTATCTGGTTAGGTTATATAACCTTTTATATATATATATATATTGATAAAATAGTAGGTTTTTCACCTTAGATTTATTTCCGATGCCATAAATGGCCTATATTTGCTTCCCCCATACAAAAATCCCGCTTTCCCAAGATGTCCCTAAGCTTGTTGGCTATAGGAAGAAGATAAGCGGCGTCTTTTGGTCATTAACCTAATCTAACATATCCTAAATTAACCAAACCTTAACCTGCATTGATGAATAACAGAACCTTGTTCAAACCAAACTATATTTGATTTTTCTAAGAGAAGGTCTCACAGAAAACATTGAATATCTCACAAACTAAGAATTTGCGACGGAAACGTAATTGAAGAAAAACTTCTTAAAATGGATCAGGTAATGCGAAAATATAACCCTGAATTCTCTAGAGCATTCTGGTGAAGATGTAAAATAATACCACCAGTAGTTATGAAGACTTCTCAAGAGGGATAATACAGGTTGAACGACTTAGATATATATTGAGAAGCAAGACGATCAACAATATTATATGATAATTGTAATTGTACTGCAAAACACGGGAGCAGATGAGGGGGGAGGGGGGAGTGACACCACCATGTATTATAGGAAGGCGTTATATACACACACACAATATCCCAGCAGGGCCGTTATGATAAGACCGTCCCTTGCTTGGCACTCAGGAAAGGGCAGCGGTAAAGGATCAATTATACCTTCGTAATTCTTGTTAACAAAATGGAGGGCGACCTTGTATTAGAAGTGGCACTCAAGGCATTACGTGACCATTTGATAATAATGATAATACAATAATCTTACCCTTACACCCGCATGCAAGCAACCTGTGTAGTGGACTGTGTACTTACCAAGCTTAATACCAGCTTGAGTACAGCAGAGACCAGTGTTCCCTGTGGCGCCAAATACCACCACCTTCTTCATCCTATGGTTACTCAAGGATCATTGAAGGATGTTTTCCTAAGCCTCAGTTTATTATCAAAGACCATATTTATTCAGACTTTATAATGCAATGAATGGACTGCATCTCATATTTTTTTTAAATCTATATATTTTCATACGTAGATCTTTATCTTTAATTAATGGGTGGTAAGATTGTACTGTAGTACAAATTAATAAATTCAATCATTCCTGAATTAAATGTACCGTTAAATACGGGTCGTATTAAAGCAATTTGCTTATGTTTGACCTTCTTTTGAATATAATTTTATTGGTTGTTTTAAATGAAAGCTTATGTTTAGTACCAAGATCGAGGGACATAATTTCCTCAGGTCAATTTACATGTATAAGTTAAATCTAGACTTAAATGCAAGTGTGGAAAGCTGACACTACTTCCTCAAGTCCACTAGTCAATGATTCGTTGAGAAAAGCTATTCCTCCGTAGTTCAAGTTGGTTTGTACAATTGAATAGTTTCTCGATGTGGTGGAGTGTGGCCACGTGGAATAAAGAAGGTTGACATATATATATATATATATATATATATATATATATATATATATATATATATATATATATATATATATATATATCTCGATCCTCAACCTTCTCAAGTCCCGACAACAATTTGTAGCATATCGGTTCTATATCTATTTTATGTCTTGTCTTCCAAACTCCAGTGTTGGTACACCAAGATGTCTCAAATGATAATTGGGTTTAATCTGGAGAATAGGTCCGTGACACGTACACACACGAAACTCACATATCATGTAGAAGAGTCGGTAATCGTGCCGTAAACGTAAAATAAATGAGGTGAGCATACTCTATGTGGGGCCTAATCAAGTACTGGACCAAGCACCTATACACCCTCTGATACACTGCCCTGAGGGATCCCACTTGTCACATCCAACCATTCGGATCTACACTCATTTATGACCACTCATTGTTTTGTTCACAGTAAGAAACTGCTTATCCACTCTCCTATCTTACCGCTGCCAGCTTCCCAACCTTTGATTATGTACAGAATCAAAGGCCTTTCGAAAATTCAGATAGGCTACGTCAATTAACATTGTTACCATTATCAATAGTTTTAAGCCACTCATCTAGAACCTCAAGCATTTACATGATCTTTCTGATCAGAAACCATATACTGCGTATCAGATAAAAGTTTGTTTGTTGCAAGGTGATCCATATAACTACTTCCCTTAACATGCTCTCCATTATCTTGAAAATAACCGAGGTGTGACTAACACAGGCCTGTAATTTTCTGGTTCTGCATGACTCCACTTTTTTGAAAATGGGTGATACATTTGCTTGCTTCCAGTCTTTGGGTAAAGCGCCATCATCCAGTGATTTCTGAAGCAGTCTCTATAAAGGTTTAGGTTAAGGTTGTGCTAACTCGTTCGCTGTTTCTTTTAGTAACCTTGGTGATATTAATTACTACCATCCGAACTCTTCCAAACTCTTTAGCTTATCTAACACTTTGTTTTCTTCAAATACCATGTAGCATATTTCCTCATTATACAGCGACACAATGGGGTGGATATGTTGTGTACGTCTTAATAGTAAAAAACTTGCTGGAAATTATTATTAATTTAAGTGTGGTAGCCTTTATCTCTTCCGAGTCTGCTAATGTTCCAGCTGATATCTTTAAATTACCAATGGTTATTGTCTTCGATCTCGCATACTTCCAAAAGTTTTTCTGATTCTCTTCGATATATTGAGCTAGTTTTCTTTCAAATTTTTTTTAAAATCTTTCCTGATGATAGCAATTGCTCTATTTCGCATTTTCTTGTAATTTTCATGGTTGGTAGTACTCTTGTAATACAAAAACAAGGTATATATAATTTTGGTGCAGTTAGTAGGCCTTAATTTGTTTGTTAGCAGGAAAACAAAAATATCTGTGGGTGTGTGTGATTAATATTATAACTATAATATCATTTCATATCCATATCCCTATATGGATATGAAATGATATGAAATCGATGAAAACTGGGGCTTAAAGTAAAAAAAAGATAAGAATATATATACCTAGGTTTAAATAATCACCGGTATAATAGTCGAATTAGAAACAATGAAACATGTATTACTATGTGTACGTACAGATTGATTTATAAAAAATCAAAACAAAAAGAAAACATATATTTATATAAAACAACATGTATTTTTCACCAAACTGTAATAATTAATGTCAATGGATTTATTATATCAAATACAATAATAAGAGAAGGGTGAATCAATGTATATAAAGATAGTCCCGTAGTCATTGTAGTGGTCCGTTCCGCGTTCCACAAGATCACACCTACACCACCTACCTACGTTTCATTCCACGTCCCGTTCCTTCCCTAGTTCGTTCCTAGACAGCGGAACAGTCAATTGGAGGCCCATAGGAGTGGACTTGAGGCTGAACACAAACACAAAACAGAGTGCCAGGCTGAGGCAGGAGAACCTTAGCGTTGGCGTGGCATGATGGCGGGCAGCGGCGGGGCGGGGGCGGCGGGGGCGGCGGGCCTGTCCTCTGATATAAGCCGCCGCAACCCCCAGGATGAGTACGAACTAATACAGAGGATTGGCAGTGGCACCTACGGGGATGTTTACAAGGTACAAGGACACTCCACCTTACTAATTACCTGACGTAACCTAATCTAACCCAACCTAACCTGACCTAATCTAATCTAAACCTAACCTAGCCTTACCTAACCTACCTACTCACCTACCTACCTAACCTAACCCAACCCAACCCAACCCAATCCAACCCAATCTAAACCTAAGCTAACCTAACCTAACAAATACCCCCACCCACCTACCTAATCTAACCTAATCCAACCCAATCCAACCCAATCTAACCTAACCTAATATAACCTAATATAATCTAATCTAACCTAACCTAACCTAACCTAACCTAACCTAACCTGCCTGTCCCACCTGGGCAATTATGACACCACGCAGGAATCTTAACATACTAACACCTTAAAATTTAACTATGAAAAAGTGATCAAATTCAGACTAACTACGCACTTTGATTTTTAAAGTTTTATCAAATTCTTCTCCTTGGCTTGACACACCTTGATTGACATTATAAAGGTTAGTCATTACAAAGGTGGGTTTTAACGCCTTCCCTGCTCTCAAGCATCAAACATGATAGCCTGATGGCATTGTGGGGGAGGGAAGGGATGGAAAGGGAAGCCTGGATGTACAAGTGAAAAAATTATTATGTGTAAAATGATAATGTTACTTGACTAATACGTGTAGTGGTGGGAGTGATGGTGGACCCAACTACTCCTGAGCCATGGTAATCATTAGCAAAGCCAAGACCTATACTAGTAACACTCAGAGGATGCGTGAAAGAGAGAATTATGAGAAATTTGTACAAACTGAAGGACTCAAAAAAGAAGATTTTTGCAAAAGTTGGGATATCGCATGATATGACGAAGGAGGAAAGAAAGAAAGAAAGACATTGAACTGAAGGAAGAGGCTAAGAAGAGGAATGAAGATGAGCAGAGTTCGGGAAACTACTATGTGGTCAGGGGAAGTCCGTGGAACAGATATATTCTAAAAGTGAAGAGAAGACAATAAGTAAAGAAACAAAAAAGCAATATAGAAAGACTACTGGGCAGAAAATAGAATTCAGCACATGTATAAATCAAGACAGTAAAGGAAAAGGTTACGTAGGCCTAAGCAAAAATGGAAAAATTCAATTACATAGATTCAATGAGTTTTATATTTGGTTTTCTAACGTGGATGTATTTAGTAAAGATAAGATTGATGAACTTAAATCAAGAGTATGTGAAGAGCAAACACCTCCTAGTGTAATTGCTATTCAAGAAGTAAAACCTAAGTATTATAGATTTGAAAGACAAAAAGTGGAATATAAGATTGATGGCTATGAGATGTATGATAAAAATTTGTTACAAGAGGAATCGGGAAGGGGTTTGCTGATATATATTAAAAGTAATATACAACACGACCTAATAGGGCTTAAAAATGAAACTTGTGAATTTATTGCAGCAAAAATTAAAGGTGAATTTGATGATGTGCTGCTGGTATCTATATATAGGAGTCCAAATAGTCAACTGGAAAATAATAAAGGAATATTGAGGTTGCTACAAGAAATTAGTGAATATGACACAAGGCATAAGGTGATAGTTGGAGATTTTAATCTGCCAAATATAAAGTGGGAAAACTCAACTTGTCGACATGGGAATGATAATTTAAGTTTAAGCTTTATTGAAAAAGTTCGTGACTGTTTCTTTGTCCAACATATTGCAGAAGTTACAAGGTTTAAAGGTGAAAATATTGGAAATACTCTTGATCTGATATTTACTGATGATGATTTACTTGTAGAGAATATTAAGATTGAAAGCCCGCTAGGGAAAAGTGACCATGGCTGTGTGCAATTCAAGTGTAGTATAGAATCACAGAAGAAAGAGTGTAAAAAACATGTGTACCTATATGAAAAAGCAGACTACAGTAAATTGAGTAGATTATTGTCCATAAAGTGGGAGGAATATCTTAATTACCAAGATGTAGAGGTTGTGTGGGATAAGTTTAAAAAGAAATTCTAGGAAGCTATCAATAATTGTGTTCCAAAAAGGGAGTTTGTCAACCGGGAAAGGTTGAGGAAAAGAACAAATCAAGATCTGACGATGAATAAAAAATTGTGATCTAAGATTAAGAAAAACAGAGACTTTGGATGAGACTGAAGAGAATGAATGAGGCGGGAGAAAATAACACAAGAGAATACAGCCTGGTGAATGTGGAGTACAGGCAAATCAACAACCAGATAAGGCGAGAAACAAGGAGGGTAGTAAAAAGTAATGAAAAAGAAATTGTCAAAAATGTTAAATCAAATCCAAAAATATTTTGGAAATATGTACAGTCAAAGACAAAAACTGCAACCGGTATAAGAAATTTGTATATGAACAAAGAAAAAACAGTGGAAACGCAAAATGACAAAGAGAAAGCCACGGTGTTAGCCGATTTCTTTAATACAGTGTTCACTAGGGAACCTGAGGGAGAAGTACCAAACATACAGGTGAAGGATGTTCCCATGTTAATACAAATACAGTTTACTTTTGAGGATGTTAAACTCGCTATTGACAATTTAAAAAGGGACAAGGCACCAGGCCCAGAAGGTTTTCACCCTAGGATAATCAAAGAGGCGAAAAATGAAATTGCTTGTCCACTCCAAATCATATTTGATTTATCACTAAAGCAGGGAAATTGCCCAAAGATTGGAAGACTGCAAAGATTACAGCAATACACAAGAAGGGGGATAGAAAGGACTCAGAAAATTATAGACCAGTTAGTCTGACTTGTGTAATTTGTAAATTAATGGAGACTATAATTAGAGGAAAAAATATTGATCATTTAAAGGAAAATCAGCTCATCACAAGGAAACAATATGGCTTTATAAGTGGACGTTCAACAGTGTTTCAACTGATAACTGTAATGGAAAAATGGACAAGTATATTAGATGAAGGAGGAGTTGTGGATGTCGCTTATTGTGATTTTAAGAAGGCGTTTGATACGGTACCTCACAGAAGATTGCTGGAGAAAATAAAAAGCTTTAATGTAGGAGGTGATATCTTGGAGTGGATTTCTGACTTTCTTGGCGAAAGAAAACAATGGGTAATTGTAAATGGTACAAGTTCAGACTGGATGGAAGTGATAAGTGGAGTGCCTCAGGGGTCAGTCCTTGGTCCTCTCTTGTTTGTTATATATATTAATGATCTCCCTGAAAAAAATACTAAATAGTGAGATTTTTCTGTATGCAGACGATACCAAAGTGTTTAGAAGGATAAAAGATGAGAATGACTGCAGGAAATTACAGGAGGATCTCAATAGAATGAATGAGTGGTCAAATAAATGGCTATTAAGGTTTCATCCCAAGAAATGCAACTTGATGAGGATTGGTAAAACAAATATAGATACATTTCAATATACTATGGATAAAGATTTAAACCAGATTAAAGTAGAAAAAGATTTAGGAGTAATGATTGACCAGGATCTAAACTTCAATGAACATTTTGCAGAGAAAATAAATAAAGCAAACATGATGACTGGGTTAATAAGGACATTCGTTGCCTTGGATGAGGAAATATTTAAATCTTTGTATGTGGCGTTGATTCGACCACACCTTGAATATGCGAATCAGGTGTGGTGTCCCTACAAGAAGAAGGATGTGGAGGCTGTTGAAAGGGTTCAGCAAAGGGCAACAAAATTGATACCAAGCCTGAAAGATCTCTCCTACGAAGAAAGGTTGAAGAAACTAGATCTACCAACACTAGCATATAGGAGATCAAGAGGGGACATGGTGGAAACCTTTAAAATTGTTAATGGAGTGTACGATAGAGATGTATGTGAAGGCTTATTTAAGATGCAGGAAAGATTGGAAACTCGAGGACATGGAAAGAAAATATTCAAGCAAAGAGCAAGATTAGACATCAGAAAGTATTCCTTCTGTGACAGAGTTGTGAATAATTGGAATAGCCTCCCAGTCAGTGTGGTTAATGTTGAATCAGTTCGTGAGTTTGAAAGAAAGTTAGATAAAGTATGGATAGATGAAAAACAGAGATTGGATTATACTGCAACAATAGAGAGCCTCGATCACAGGTTTGACCACATGACCACAAGATCCAGAGTGTGTAATTCAGAGCTGGAGTCACAGGCTTAATCAGCCTCTTCCAGGAGTCGTCTGTGAGTTTCTCTCTCTGTGAGAAGGGTGATGGGTTGTGTTCCTGGAGTGTTGTGTCAAGGGTTTGGACTCATCTATTCGCTCACCTCACTTGCCCTTCACATTCATTAATAAGTGTCTCAGAACATGAGGTCTTACATACATGTACTTACTGTACCTTCTTATCCTAAATCATAATCCACAGTACACATTGCATGTTACTTACCAATAACATCTGTGAATTCCCTTCACATCCCTACAAATACCTCATTGACCCCCTCCCCCCCGGCCTCAGCTTATGTCATTTCCATGTGTTTGTCATATTGATTAATAATTGAATTGACTAATTTAGCTGTCACTATATGTTCAGATAAACTTATAGTAGCTTAGGATTTAATGCTTGAAATGATGTCTTGTTTATATTTTGTTTCGTTTCATGTAGTATAACTGTTTTGAGTGGCCCCCTTAGTTATGTTTGTTTTTGTAACATGGATTTCATTTATTCTCTTTAGGCCTAATATTATTTGAAAATTTCTGTAGCATTGCTTCTTTGTCTATGGTTTTCCCCTGTATCAGGTCAAGTTGCTTAAATCTCTACATAGCTCAGATCCCTAAGATTAGGAATTAAACCTGTCGCTCTTTGTCGTACCTTCTCTTTCTCATACTTAAGAACAGACACCACAAGACCTGTTGTCTATAACTAGGGTATCTGATGGACCACACACATGTACAACATTATAAGTCTCTCTCCCCGTCCACCTCTCCCTCTGGCAATGTGCTGGCAAGAAACAGTTAGAAGGAAATACCATGTACCTTGTAGAAAAAGAGGACATGGAAAATTTATTGTAATGAATAATGCTAGAGGAAGATGCTATACCAGACTACCACTAGTCTTGGTGCATCCTGGGAGGGGAATAACTTTATTAAGTGTTGCCACTACACTTCTCATCTGAAAGATATAGAAACAAGTTTGATTTCAAAGAACTACGTACATAAGAACTTCATAGAAGCTCATACCATGCAATTAATTGATTAGTTAATAAAAACTTGTATCTGGGAAATATATGTATAATTGGAACTTGAAATTATCTTTTTTTTCAAACTTCTGAGGCTGGGAGCCTGTTCCAGTGTTCAACAACTCTAACATTGAATTATGATTGATTATATTACATCTTCTTACTAATAATTTCATATCTTTACCACGTTTTACTGTCACATTTTTCATCTCAAATAATATATCTAGATTGATTTCGTCAAAATTGTTAAAAATTTTGAAGCCTTCAATCATATCTTTGCTTGTGGAGAGGAAACACATCTAACGTTTTAATAATTCCTCGTGCGATAAATTACGCAATGTAGGAATGTTTTGTCGCTCGTCTCTGTTTTGGTCTGAAATGTAGTTCTGTGGCCAGCATTGAATCGTGTATTCTAGGCATGGCCTCACAAATGCTGTATAGAGTCTTTTCATTACTTCATATTTGCTTTCATACTTACAGCTATGCACTGATCACTCATTTTGAAAATTTGACTAATGATTACACCAAGATCTTTTTCTTGTTTAACATCATCAAACTCCTGGTCTCAGATCTGGTATTTAGAATTTAGATTTTTGTCAGCAATATGTATAATCTTACATTTTTCTGTATTAAAAGACATTAGCCATTTCTCACTCCAATCGATTAGTTTATTTTGGTCCTTCTTAATCAAAGTCTTCATAGTATATTACTTTACTGCTAAGCTTCATATGGTCTGTAAATTTTGCTAATTTTGACAAAAGATTACTCTCTAGATTGTTCACATATATAAGGCAGAGCGTTGGTTCCAAGACTGATCCTTGAGGCACACCACTAATTAAGTTTTGCCAATCAGATACTTCACTATTTAAAACAACTCGTTGTTGGAGGTCTGAGAGCCTATTTCCTATCCACATAGATGTTCTGTTATTCCATGTGCCCACAATTTAGATATTAGTCTGTTATAAAGGACCTTATCAAATGTTTCTTGAAAATCTTAAGTAAGTCACATCATACAGCTCTACAACATCCCAACTCAGGTAAATGTCTTCAAAAAGTCTAACAGATTAGTTAGTCAAGATCTATTACTATGAAATCCAGATCGATTTTCTGTTATTAGTTTGTTTGTTTCAAAGAAAAGAACACAAACATCTTGTCTCTGATGATCTTTTAGAGTAATTGATTTGAAACTGATGTTAGGCTAATTGGATGATAGTTAATAGCTTGTTTCTTATATCTTCTCTTAAAAACAAGGGTAATGTTTGCCTTTATCTATGCTCGAGGTACTCTAGTTTGGGTTAATAACTTGTTAAATAAATGTGTTATAGGACTTTCTAATTGTGCACAACATTCTTTAAGTATCTGTTGTGATACTTCATCAGGACCAGTTGGCTTATTAGAGTTGATTATTTGTAGATATTTACGCACCTCATGTTAAAGAATTTAGGTTATATCAAATCTTTATTCGTCAGGCTTATGAAATATGTTCAGCAGGATAGGGATTACTGATTATTGTGTATTATTGTCTTTGTTTGTGTTACTCCAAGGTTGTTGGGACTACACATGTACTGTCTACATGTTACATACACATTGGTTGCAATACAATGATCTCGCTTTAGTGTAATGTTCTGCACAGTATTAATGCTTGTGCTTTCACCACTACATATTACTGTTTGTAAACATGCATCTAATCCACTGTATTCCAAGAAGGCAGTAAAGTATTGAGGTACTGTGAATTTTTGTTTGTAATCACCTTGTGCAGATTTATGACAGCTTACGTGAGTCTGTTTTATTTAGGTGCAAACTTTTTTTTTACACTATCCAGATTCTCACCCTAGCCATCCATAGCACAGCAGCGTGATCTGCACCTAATTGAAGACTCCTATTATTGTTGTTGGTTTTATAACATTATTATTATTATTATTATTATTATTATTATTATTATTATTATTATCATCATCTCAAAACTTGCACCATCATGCCCTACCATTTTGACCATTGTTGTTGCATCACTTTGAAACTATTTGGATATTTTTACCAACTCACTTCACACATTCAAACATACTTTCATCATCTCCACAACTCTTGCCAGTCATCAGGATCATAAGTTTCTCTCTTTCCTCACAAGAGTAGCATATATATATATATATATATATATATATATATATATATATATATATATATATATATATATATATATATATATATATATATATATATATATATATATATATATATATATATATTTATTTATTATATATGTATATGTATATATATGTATGTATTTTATATGTATTATGTATTTTGTATATATATATATATATATATATATATATATATATATATATATATATATATACATATAATATATATACATATAATATATATATATATATATATATATATATATATATATATATATATATATATATATATATATATATATATATATGTATGGAGATGGTAGGACAGTGGTCAGCATTCGGACATGCGAACCTGGGGTCCCGATATCCGCTGGCCACTTTTCTTTCTTTGGTATTACCGCTGAGTGGTCAAAGATTACCCAAATTGCTGCCATATTGTCCTCAGACGGGACTTACAATGTTAAATACATTTGAGGCTTTAGCAGCAATAGCCTCTCTCGTTTTCAACATCAAGAGAGATCGTAAAACATCGAGGCATCACTAAAAAAAAAGATTACCGTATTTTACGGCTTACAAGACGCTGCATCTTGGAAGACGCACCCTAATATTGGAGAGAAATTTTGAGAGAAAAAAAATTGTCATTCTCAGGAGACAACACATCAACACAGCAGATCCAAACGCAGACGATCCAAAGGCCTGCTGGTCTATGGAAATAAGCCACCTATTACCCTTGGTTACACACTTGTACCGTCAAGATCAAGAGCGAAATGGCTCCCGCCGCCACCAGCTGGCACAATAAACAACAGACGTATGGCTCACATTTGGGCTTGTGGCTTGGCTCCAGGAAGGTTTATGGTATTGGAAATACTTGTAACAAGTAAGTACTGAGGTTATATCATATAAAAGGCTGAATTGAATAGTCACTTAAGTTAACCTCATAATGTAATGACATCATACAAATCCACGTCCCTATCGGGCGAGCCAATACAACAACATTCGTCTTGGAAGACGCACAAGTATCTTACATGGAATTTTTTAGGAAAAAAAGTGCGTCTTGTAAGCCGTAAAATACGGTAAAACCTGCGCCACTAACGGGCAAGAGGCCGTCCATCTTATCCTCTATAAAGCCTAACGGCGTCACAGGTTTGTGATGTAAAAAATGAGAAAAGAAAAAAAGAATCCTTGATGCAAGCTCCTAGGCAGCAGGATTAGTTATATCCTTAGTGTAAGCAAGAAGTTCCTGTATAAACTGTTTTTCTTTTGAAACCCTAAACTGCTGAATCCATGATGGGGTTATGCAGCAGCAGATTTTAATAATTGTGGCAAATAAATGAGAAGGAATGCCTGTTTGCTGTCAGAAGAGCATGTAGTACGGTACAGTTTGGTACGCTACGGTTTTTTCGGGGATGTAAGTACGGTTCGATATTACGGTACTATATTTTCCTTCAAGTTCGGTACGGTACGAAAGTACAATATTTTTTTTTGTACTTAATCGTACCATTTCCGTACCCAGTTGAGTGAATACAGAGGCTAGCCAGCCCAGTGCCCAGCCGCCCACACAGGCCACCGCCCAAGTTAATCAGGTGTGTTGGCATAAAGAATTAGCAGAGGTCAATGAGGTGAGTCAGGTGACTTTAGGTCATCTCACTGAGGTGTTAATTCCAGTCATGTCCCAGCGGGGCCCCCATCTGCCCACCTCTGCCTATCGCACATAAGGCCTATCTTTCCTTCCAATAAGGTGGTAAATACACCTTGACCTCTGCTCTGATACCACCTACCCTTGACCCAGTCACCCCTGACACGTGACAACACATTTTAACCCCTCCCTTCACCCTCAGTGCTCACTATGTTCACTGCTCAGTTGTGAACATAGCTCTACATGACAGGCAGCCTCCATCCTCATCAGTTCAGGTCAGAACACTGAGGACAGTGAGGGCTGTGGCCTGCGAGGCTGCCGCTGCAGTATGCTACTGTGCTACAGAAGCAGTAGTGAACCTATAAATTGCAATGTAAAAAAAAAAGGTATGGAAACAGTACAAAATTACGGTACGGTAATTTATCGTACTAGTACGGTACGAAAGAATTTTCCAGGTACTGTACAAAATTACGGTACAGTAAAAATCTGTGGCACGAATTACGGAAAAAATGTATCGTACTGTACCGTACTACATGCCTTGGCTGTCAGAAGCGTGAGCGTACAGCTGATGCTGAGTACAGCGCCGGAAAACAGTGGCACACCAACCCGGGAAATTTGAAACTGTGCTCTGAAATTCATGCCAGAAAACTGATGGAACCTAAATATTAATTGCTGGATTAATGATTGTCAACCTGTATTACTAAGAATAAGTGGAAAATGAAGAAGATTGAGGGAAAATGAATAAAATTGAATTGTTACAAAATTATTTTGACAAAATATTTAAATGGATTTAAAGATGGGAAATGGATTTTATTGCCTAGGAATGTAAAGTGATAAAAATGGTCTGCAACAGTAGAACAGAAACAAGAGATTACTTCATAGGAAATTAATTAACTGATAAGTTGATAGAAGGAAGACAAGATTTTGGGGTAATGATTATAGATAACTCATCAGAAAAAACATGGGATTTGTAGAGAGATAACATATTGAGAAATATAAGAAGGGCCAAGTACCTATTTAGACAAGATAATAAAGCAATTGAATATATCAATGATTCGCCCAAGGTTGAAATATTGGTCATATAAGTGTGGTGGATGCATAAAATATTGTGAATTAAGTAGAAATATGAGATACCACAAACAAATTCACTCCATTTGTAGTATTTATTTTTACATTATTTAAATTTTGTGAAGTTTTGACAATGTAATTGGTTGGCCAAAGATGAGAGCTTGCTACTCATTTAGATACAAAGATTCTGAAGGCATCATTGATGGAAATTTACGTATTTACATCGATGGAAAATCACTTTACTGTGAAAAGTTTTGAGAAAGCACATTATGAACTTTATCAGGCTTTCAATTGTTATTGGATGGTTAATAAGTAAATAAAAAAATTGACATAAATGGCTCATTGTCTTAGAAATAGAGAATTACTAGCATTATCTTCATTTCTGAGAGTTCTACGCCATTAGATAGTTTGCAGCTGTAGTATAAAAAGTAAAAAAAAAAAAAAAAGATAAAAAAACATAGTTTCTTCAGTGTATAGTTCATGCTAATGTTTGTATTTTTTACTATTTTTATGAGGTAAATATAATTTTTTTTATTCATAAATACAAATTTTGACTTTGTAAATCAAGTCAAAAAAAAAAATTCATTATGCCAAAAATTCATAAATGTAGTACTTGTTTATTGCCACTTGGTGTAACAGAGGGAGACTATTGTTATGGTTATGCAGTAATAGTTTGCAAATCTTCATATAGGCTGTGTAAGTGTAACTGTTTGTACTTCTTGGTAAAAAGCTCTACTACCATAGCACAAAATTGTTAATATTCAGAACTGTGGGATGTATTTAGTTTCTATTTCATCTCCATCTTTTGATAAATGTTTACCGTTGAAGTTGTTTCATGGACACTTATTGTTGACTTGTTGCAGGCAAAACGTCTCATCACCAATGAGTTTGCAGCAATTAAAGTCATCAAACTGGAACCAGGTATGTGTACTTATTATAACATTTACTGTACTTATAGTATATAGGATTTCAACTAAGTGTGTGTTGAATTGTATCCATATCGTGTTATGTTCAATTTAGTTTTAAATTTAAATATATGGATGTCTTCTCTTCATACCACTTTTATTTTTGTGGAAGCTGGCATTCTTTACTGCTAAAAACATTCCTGTCTCCTTAGGACAAAAAAATTGAGGAAAAAGCAAATAATTTTTGGGTTAGTATTTGACCTGGAAAAAAAAAAAAAATGTACATAAATCAGAAGGGGAATAGACGTTTGTGCAGATAACACAATGTAGACAATAAATAGGGAAGATCAAATTTATTTCTGAGATACAATTATGTTTCTGATTATAGATGACTTGATGTTAAAGAAATTGGAAATATAAACTGCAAACCATCTTATTCAGATTCATTATTTTTGATCTATTTTATGGAAATGAATTTACTTTTATTTAGAAAAGTTTTACTATATGAGAAACATGACGTGAGCAAAGACTTTTTAGGACATTTTCACTTTTTCATCCAATTGATCTTATGAGTATCAATAAAAAAAGATATGAGTCAATTCAAAATGTACAGGATGGTCGTGCTTGGCTACTTGTACCATTCTCTCTCTTTATGTTGATAGGCAGTGGGTCTCACTTTGTACTTAGGAGCGAACAGTATAATAAGTATCAGTGTTTGAACCATTGTAACAAGCCTTCCAACCTCAAACACAGTTTTCAGAGTTCCCAAGCTGTTACGTTGTGATAGACTTGATTTTATTATGGTTTTCTTTGTATCATTTTCAGGGGATGACTTCACCATTATACAGCAAGAAATACTCATGATGAAGGATTGCAGACACCCAAATATTGTAGCGTACTTTGGAAGTTACCTGCGTCGAGACAAATTATGGATATGCATGGAGTTTTGTGGTGGAGGCTCCCTACAAGACATATATCATAGTAAGAGAGAGAGAGAGAGAGTGTGTGTGTGTGTGTGTGTGTCTGTGTCTGTGTCTGTGTCTGTGTCTGTGTGTGTGTGTGTGTGTGTGTGTGTGTGTGTGTGTGTGTGTGTTGGGGGGGGGGGGGGGGGGGTTGGAGATGCATTTTCAAGAAATATGGCATTTTTATGGGAGTTTCAATAATAAGTGCATTTCTGATAAATGCAGGTGTTCATTACCCATCCTCTGTACATAATAAATGAAGATGGGCACAGTTAATCAAAAAGTTAACTTTGTTAACCCCAAACTTACTTTGATAATTGTTAATAATTTCATTCTTTAATAATGTATCAGAAGTTATCGATAAACTGTTCATGCTTATTTTTATTATTTAAAAAATGAGTTATTACCTGTAGAACTATCTTCTTGCTTGGGTTGAACGTCTTTATCAGCTTCTTGAAATATATCACACTCTACAAGTCAGAGTGGCAGCATGTTGGCTACAAACCGCTCCACAATCCTTTGATCCACAACAGCCTGCCACTGCCAGTATCAGTGGTGCTGAAGGACATGACAATGGTTTGGTAGTGTGCTTTCTTAGCAGCGGGAAATGAAAACAGTCTTCATAATACCATAATGCCAAAGTGATGCTGCTGCTGCTGGAACCAAAAGAAAACCTCTGCTTGGCTTTTCCACAAGATAAACTTGCCTTGACCTTCTCACTACATGAGTTTGATTGTGTGGGTTCTGTTGATGTGGTGCTTAAGGTTGTATGTGGCCCTTGAGCAGGCACAGTGTTGGGTTGGCACAGCTTGCTGCTGAAAACTAACTGATCTCCTTCCCTTAACTTGAACAAGAAGTAGGTGTCCAGGTATGGCCAGGAATTCTGTGCTTGTACTTATTAAAGTTTAGTAATAATGGCAGTTTCAACCTTGATGATATCAACAGATTCAAGTTCTGGAGATGCTATGATGACTAATGAAAATCTAAATCACACGTGTATTGGAAATCTGAGACAATAATAAAACTTTTAAAAGTTTATTTATTAAATTTTTTGTGTTAGAGGAATTGAATTAACGGAATTTGAATTAATGAAAGTTAATTAGTCCGACAATAATTTTCAAATTTAACAAAAGTTGAACATTTAACAGAAATAGTTAACTTTATTAATTAACAATTGGCATTAACAGTTTGTTGGCCAGCATTGATAATAATGGACAACTGTAATTCCGTTATAACAGCAGAGCCTAGCATTATTGGGGATTGCTTTTATAAAGGTGTGTATGCAACTTTGTTGTCTTGGAATGTTTTGTATTTAAGTATTGCATGTGACACTGGAACCTTACATTTGCAGTAATTGGTCCACTACAAGAGCGGCAGATTGGCTATATGTGCCGGGAAACCTTAAGAGGCTTGGAATACCTCCACCGCATGGGCAAGATGCACCGGGATATCAAGGTGAGTAGTGACATGGTAGGATTATCTTGGTCAGGGTGAACAATAACGTGTGGTGTAGACTGGTGTATCAAGCTCTAGGTTTGTTTTCTTCTGAAAAATTGGCACAATTACTGCATTGCAAAACTTGAGTAATATGTTCATGTTCATTATGGCAAAGTCCATATTTTTTTTTTTTTGATGATAACAAAAATCAACACTGCATAATAAGATTGAAATCAAATGCACTAAACTTGCTTTACTACAAATATGTAAGCCTGTTTTGGCATAGTTTTACAGGTGCCAATTAGCAAGCTAAAAATAACCCCATCTGTATCGATACCTTTGCTTAGATCAGCAGCCAAGGTAAAAGAATAATGTTGAAATCCATTTGTGTCCATCCTTAGTCAGTGATACCCTTGAGTATCACACACGCTTCCTTTATGATGTACTTACTTAGCAGCAAGTTAAAGATTTATTATGGATGGGAAGGGTGATAGACTGAGAAGGAAGATCAGCTAAAGGAGGTCTGTTGTTATTGCTGTCATGTACTATATTTGACGGCATATAAGACGCATTCCCATTTCAACACGGCATATGCAGGAAAAAAAACTTTTTAGTGCATTTAACCATATATTGTTTAAAACAAACTAGCAGTACATTACAAAAGATTAACTATAACAGGATTACAGTAATAATACAATGCAAAAAAATATAAGAACTATAGCAGTAAATGAAAACATTACCGTTTATAAAAAGCAAACTAGCAGTGCAGTTAAACAAAAAGCAAGGAATCACAATAGCACAAAATATAAGTTACAAAAAGTGTGTAAGTTTGCCGTTTTCACAATTAGAGTCTACTATTAGATCATGTTTTTGTTGCCTTCCATTATATTTTTGAGCACTAGGTAATGATTAGGTGAGAAAAAGATCAAACTTCATTCTTATAAGTTGTACTAAACATTATCATAACCTCTGTTCAAGCCATTTAGACGCTGGGGTTTTGGTTTTACTTTATTCTTTTTTCTTCACATAAAGTAACATTTTTCAGAAACATAATTATGACATTATATGAGGACTAATTGCATCCGATTTTTTCCATGGTTTCATGTGTGATGGCAACATTACGTTTTGTTATCTTATTATTTTCATAAGATGATTGTTCAGTAATCAGTAATAAGATCTTGGCTCATTTAAGAATTCATTTATCATCGTAATGTTATCAAGTAATAACTGTAAGCTTCTGAAATGATTTATATTCATTCAACTATTTACCATTATCTTGTTACCTTATTTTATACATTACTCTTACCCAACAGGATGATATTTGAAAACATGTAATTTCTTTTATTTGATGTATTCCACTTTTACCCACCAGGGAGCTAACATTCTGCTGACAGAAAATGGTGATGTAAAGTTGGCCGATTTTGGTGTTTCTGCCCAAATCACAGCCACCATAAGCAAACGCAAGTCTTTCATTGGTACACCCTACTGGATGGCTCCTGAGGTGAGTTGAAGGTCACATCAATTATTGGATACCAACCCTTTCATTGTTTTATTTGATTTGATGTGCTTACTTTTCCCATGAAAGAAGGAAATGGGGCTTAATGTTGATGAAGTATGTCAAAATTATAGATCTGGTTCTTGATTTTTATGATCTGATCTTATTTTAAGTTTTGTTCTATGTTTCTAACCTAAATGCGTATATTGGCAGGTAGCAGCTGTGGAGAGGAAAGGTGGATACAACCAACTCTGTGATATTTGGGCGGTTGGTGTTACAGCAATTGAACTTGCTGAGCTCCAGCCTCCCATGTTTGATCTTCATCCTATGCGTGCACTATTTCTTATGTCCAAGAGTGGTTTTAAGCCACCAACGTTAAAAGACAAATCAAAATGGACACAAACCTTTCACCAATTTGTGAAAGTAAGTGGTACTATCAGTGTTGTTGCATTCTTGTTATTTGATCCATTCAGCATCCTTCTCCTTCCCTTCCTATGTGTAGCTAAGAAGGTTATAAAAAGACCCACGCTTGAAATGTCGGACCATTTGCCAAAGAACATGGTAATCACATGAATCATGGAGAGGAAATGGCTACAATCACAAATAAATTCTGCTAAAAGCAATGTATGTTGCATTGAATCAGGGACTGCTTGAGGAGATGGAATGTTTTAAATATTACTGTAGATTATTGTAGATGGAGGAATAGAAAGAGAGGTGAAGTCTAGAATCAATGATGTAGGAAAGGTGTTG
Organism: Cancer borealis; assembly: GCA_036785275.1. Lineage (NCBI taxonomy): Eukaryota > Metazoa > Arthropoda > Malacostraca > Decapoda > Cancridae > Cancer > Cancer borealis. The sequence goes on from JAXIVD010002509.1 coordinate 34,111, forward strand.
GGAAGAATGACGAAGGTGTTTAGTTGTAGAGTGAAGAGTATGAATGTAAAGAGAAGGTTGTATGAGGTGTAGCTGTGCCCATTACACTGTATGGGGCTGAAACATGGAGTATGGCAGTAGTAGAGAAGAGATTGTATATAATGGAGATGAGGTGTCTGAGGATTATGTGTGGAGTAATGGGTATGAACTGAATGAAAAATTAGTCGCGAAGGAGAACTGTTGATATGAGAGAGTTGGCTGGTTGAGCAGATCAAAGTATGTTGAGGTGGTTTGAACACATGGAGAGAATGGAGGAGGACCAGTTGGTGAAGAGAACAATAGGATCCGATTTGAGAGGTGTGAGATTGAGAGGAAGGCCACGAATGGGATGGATGGTGTGAAAAGGGCACTGAATGAAAGAGGAATGTCTGGAGCAAGGGAGGATGATTGTGCATGATAGAAGTGAATGGAGAGCAGTGAGTAATGATGTGGCCTTGACGACCCTTGGAGGAGGTTCTCCCGCATCTGGTTTAACCCTTGGAAGGGAGAGGGCATGAGTTAAGTATGAAGTGATAAGGATAAACCCTGGGACTTTGTTGTGAATACGACCCTTGCCCTCGTCCCCACTTGCATGACTGACCTGACGCACAATGTTTGGGTGGAATGTACTTCTCTTCTCCTATGGGTGCCTAAGGGCTAAGTGAGAGGAGTGTATGTATGTGTGCATAGGTGTGTGAATTCATGCCTTGTCTTGGTTACCCTCTTTAGGGGTATAACGGCATAGTAGATAGATAGAAAAAGGTAAATACAATGCATTCTATTTTCAATTAATTTTGTTGTCTTTAGCATTATTTTATATCGGTTACCTATTTGCTAAAAAGGAATGCACAAATTGCGACAATTTGGGAGAATGTTACCGAACTGAATTTTCTTTACTGAAATGGAATGCACTATAGCTAATGTAGACAAATTATATTGTGAAATTTTTGAAGGACATAAAATTAGAGGAAGCAAATGTGTACAGAGGAAAAACAAGTTGATATTTTCTTTGGTGACTCGGTTAAAATTTTGGATCACTATATATTCTTATAATTATGAAAGTAATTTTCATGAAAAATCTTTCTTGATGCAAATTTTATTGTATCATTGTAACATCATAAAATTGGTGACATTCCTTTATAACACCACACAAATGAACACACCACCTACAGTTTTCAGCTCCACATTTGCCTATTTCTTGCAGCTTGCTCTTACAAAGAACCCCAGAAAAAGGCCTACTGCAGACAAGTTACTCCTTCACTCCTTTGTTGCGCCTGACCTGCCAAGGTGGCTTGCAGTGGAGCTGCTGCAGAAGGCACACAACCCACAGCATTCCTTCCCTCCCGAGTTAGAGGTTTGTATGCATCCAATTTTTTTAGGATAATTTCCAGTAATCTCCTGAGTTTGTTTATTAATTGATTATTTGATTATGAAAATTTAGATGATTATACTAATACTTTTATATAAGAAATAGTTAAAGATAATGATATATTAATGACCTGTTAGTTCTTACCACTCTCACCAACTCCTTTACCTTCCTAATATAAGACTTGTACTTAGTTCTCTTCTTCACTTTTATTTCCTCTGCTACATTCATTTGCAACATTCTCTTATTTCCTCTCCTGTTCATTTTTCTATAGACTCCTTTATCTCATCTGACTTAAAAAAAAGAAGCTTTATTTGTTTTTAATGGTGTGCTCCAAAATCTATCCCATCCACCCTACAGATAGACGAGGAAGGGGCAGTCACAAACGTCCCGCAGAGGATAACCTCCAGAACGCCAGCCCGTCCAAAACAGAGGACCAAGTCAGAGCTACACAGTAAGGATCATTTCCACACACACACACACACACACACACACACACACACACACACACACACACACACACACACACACACACACACACAGACACACACACACACACACACACAGACACACACACACACACATACACACACACAGGATTATGGATTCATTTCAATGGAATTAATTGGGAAGAAACAACTGTGTGAACTATCGTGTCAGTACTTTGTTACCAAGAGAAGCGTAAATACAAAGATGTGAGGGAATGCATGTGGATGTATTCAACATTTTGAGGTTTATGGTTGTCAAATAAATGAAGATGACACATGTAAGTTGGGTGGAATTGGAATATAACAAAAAAACTAAATACTGCGAAACTTTTGGTATAATTTTCCAACCTTAGAGGAGAAATTGATCACCATAGAATAACTCCATAAAACTAGAGGATAAAAAACAAATTGGTTTTGTCATGAGTCATAATCATCAATGAAAGCAGGGAAATGATTCTATCTTTTATTATATTTGTCTGTATGTCCCAGTGATCTAATGCAGGCTGGTAGTGTGATGTATTGATTAGTACACTCAATTCACATGCAAGAGGTCTCATTTCAAATCCCTGGCCTGGTGAAAATATTAAGGGTTTGTCTTGTTAAATGTTGTAAATCGTGTTCAAGTAGTAGAGAATAGATAGTGGACGTATGGTGAGGAGTTGTGTCCTTGTAATTTGGTAGGAGTGGAAGGCTACCAATCCTGCCCTCCTGAGTGTATTGACTTAGTTGTAATGTACAGGGAAAGAGCTAAGCTTGTACTGTCCCGTCTCCAAATCTACTATTATTCAATTTGCCTTTGAAATCATTGATATTTCTTGCATTAATCACTTCTGCATCAAGTTTATTCCAGGCTTCTATGCTTCTATATTCAGGTGCACCAACTCACTTCATGGTTCTCCTTCCTATTGCAGTGGAGTCTGTCAACTTTGAGCCACCTCTAGTCACTGAACTCAATGCTGAGCCGCCACCTGCACGTTACACACCAGCTGGACAACCCTGGGACTCTGCTATGGAGGTAATTACACTGTATTTATAGGCTACAATGTCAAGATTCATAATTTGATGTTTTGTTGTCCTGCAAATCTATACAGAATACTATTTGTAGTGTTTAATGCAATGTAATAGTTATAAAATTTTTTGTATCTGCAATTCTGGAAACTGAAAATCTCCAAACACCAAAAAATGTTTCCATGGATATCATTTGAAAAATTTTGGGGTCTTTCTAGGCAAGGCACGGGCTTAAACTCTGCTCAGATTGCTAAGTATTTTTTAATGGCTGGGAATGGTTCTCTACTCAGATTGCTAAGTATTTTTTAATGGCTGGGAGTGGTTACTGTCTTCCTAGACCAAGGGGATGGTGGTGTGTGATGTGTGTGAGATCTCAATCTTACCCATTAATCATCTTGATGGGTTGTAACATCAAAACTTCACCAGGCCATCACCGGCTATGGTGAAAAGTTTGATGGTACAACCCTACGAGCTCTAAGCTCTTAAGGGGAAAGTAACAGCTGATGATCA
>JAXIVD010002509.1:55000-58429 GCA_036785275.1 Cancer borealis
ATGTATCACTGTCACCACTGTCATATCCAGTCGTCATATTTCCTGGTATTGAAGATATACTGATTCAGAGATGCATTTTTTTCCTTAAGGAAAACAGTATAAAACTGCAGTATTTCCATGTAGGCTTTTAAACACAATTTATTAGTAATGTAGGATTCATCAACTCATCTGCTTCCTCCTTAAATGTATCTTCCTTGTCATTGGAGAATCTGTTACTGAATAACGTTTATAGGTGCTTGAGCTTCCCTCACACTTTTAAAACTAATAACAGTTTTGTCTTACATTAATTGGACAAATTATTAAAATCCAAGGCTGCCAGCATGTTAAATTTTCTGTGGTGTTTTGTTTTCAACTGGAGTGCGTCACCATTACCCAACTGCACCATTTCATCTCCATCATCTGTTACACATAAGTTAAAGATGAAAAAACCTAACCCTCTTATATTCTATATCCTATAATCGGCGGTTTTGCAAAAAAAAATGTGGCCAGCCTGTGTCGGGACTCGAACTCGGGACTCTGAGGTGGTCCTGCCCACACGCTAATCACCAGGCCACCGTCTCCGAAATTGATAGAAAGTATTTGAAAAGCAGATGAAATGTGATATTCAAAAAGAAAAGTTTTTCTTAGATATCCCTTGCCAAATTATAGATGGAAAATACAGTAATTGGTTTAAAAGTATGATAAATATATATAATCAGGGAATTCAGAAAAAACATTGAAAGTACTACACAATTAATTAATTTTCTGTTGTATCAACTTATGACAATTTAGATTTTGTGATGTTATGGCAGTCTGAATAGGTGTCCAAAGTGTACAGTCTACTGTACTATCTTTTAGTGTAAATTAATGAATTAGAAGAGTTATAAAAGAAGAATGGATAGTTGTGTGGAGGGTTGTGTCTGGTTGATTAGGGGAGGAAGCTGTTAAGTTTTTTGAGGCATTGAAGATCTGTGGTCTCTGCTCCATTCATAGTTTAAAGAAAGACTAGAATTAGGGCTCTCAAATGTGTCATCCTGCAAGTTGTGTATTTTTAGTCAGAGTTGTTTGATAGATGACCTGACATAAAAACAATGTTGTGTTCAGTTGTCAGCATGAAAAATGATAGGACACTGAAATTGAATGAGGTCTTTGATGGATATTAGTAAGAGAATGAGTGACAGAACAGAACCAATTGGAACTTTGTTTTTGACAGGTTTAGGAGAAGTTTCCATTTACCACAACCATAACCAGAAAGGAAACTTGAGGTTAAAATACAGAGAGAAGAACAATCTATTAAAAAGTGTAGTTTGGGAACAAAAGCTTGATGTTATATTATTTTGAAGGCTTTCAATATGTATAAGCCTCTATGATAACAGGATTGGGTTCACTGAAGAATGATAGAAATTTACTTTAGGAAACCACACAATCAGTAAGTTAGAAGAAGATTGTAAGTTGATAGAAGTTTAAGAATCTACCTGATGCTGAAAGAATCATTAAATACTTAGAAAGGCATTCAAAATAATAAGAATGTTCAATATCATCTGTTTTTCAAATGCATATTTATTATTAGGTTATAGAATCATGTGATGTAATCTGCTACAAAGTCTAAAAATCTGAAGCAAGTATACTCAACTTTTTTTATGGTGTAGTGAAAGGAAGCATTTAGATTCTGATCATGTTAACTTTTTTATTTGATTATTTATGTATGGTTTTTAATTTCTTTGCTTGTTGCTGTGCCCCGGATATTAATGCATCTCCATCTTTTTTGGTTAAATTCATAAATTCATTCATACTAATTTTCTGAATTACTTCAAAAAATACTGGAAACATTTATAGGTAGTTATTTTTTTTTTTTATCAAATGAGATATAGATTTAACTTTACTCAATATAAGTAATAGAATTAACAGGGTTTGATGATATTCCTGTATTAAGCCAAGGAATCTGAGCACTTACGCAATGGAAAATCCCATTCAAAACCTTGCCTTACTAGATACTCTATTGTATTGAACTCGGTCCATACTAATTTTGGATGTTTAATGGAACGTGGGGTGTACTAGCATACACTTATGAATATTACAGCCTGAAGGGATGTACTGCATTCCCTTTATAATTGAAAATTAGTTTCACAGTTTAACTACACTAAATTTACCAAATACAGTCTAAAAACAATTTATACTTGTTTCTAGTGCAAGACTAGTGTTTCATACCTTGGGAAATTTCCCTTCCCTCATTAATGAGCATATAATCACTCATGTGTCGACTTAGCACTGTGATTATCCTCATGTTTTTAAGTTGATGTGAATTAGTTCTCAAGGGAACTTCATTGCTGTCTGTAGTATGAGTTGGACCCAGTCCCTGCCTGGAGCTCGCAGGGCCCGAGGGGGACACAGGGAGGCTGCCTCAAATGGATCCCATGACAGTGGAGGCTTTCTGAGACTGGGTACAGACACCACAGAACGAGACTATGCTAACCTGCCTCCAATATACCTGCCATACCACTCTGACTTGACTTATGACCAGCCCCTCATTAGCTCTTCACACATCTCACATCCCCACCAGTTTGAAAGGAGTGTGGAGGTGAGGCAGGTAGATCCCCTCCCCAGTTACTCACATGAATATTTCATAAGCAACCAGTATAGCCAGAGGGAACAGGAGAATGAATACTCATATCTTGACTATAACAATGGTTACTCTTTTTCTGATGCTGACAATTGCTATATGACCACTTCATTCATGCTCAAGGATGATGAAGTCCCTTATCATGACCCCACCTGCACTATACCAAACTGCCAGCGCTCCAGCTGTATGTTGCCTGACCTCTCAGATGACACCACAATACCTTACCATTCCCTCACCACATATGACCAGTCAGACCCAGACACAGAATGCCCCACTCGTACCCGTTCCCGGTCACGACACAACAAGCGACATCGCCACCGGTCGAAGAGTGAAATGGGTTCCTTGAATACTCCCCAACCTGCCACTCACTCATTCCGAGATGCCCAGGATGCCCCTCCTGCCCCTGAGGGAGTGCCAGAATCCCTCAGGAGGGAGAAGCGCCCTCTCTCAGGCTCTGATGTTCTGAGAATGTCTCCAAGGTAGTTCTTTGGTCACCGTTCTTGAATTGTTCCATTTCAGGGGAAAGAAGCCTTTATTTCAGTTATGTCATTAATTTGTTTTTGTTTATAATGAATGACCCCTGATTTGTCTCCAAAAGTTGTTTGAAAAGGGTCTGTCAGTTTGTATGTCTTGAAAATATATTATGCAGAAATCCCTAAGCAAAAATTTTTCATTTTGGCATGAATATCATGTTTTTGACCACATAAGTATTTGCCATAAGTAACTTGAAAGTTCTAGATGTTACAAAAACATGGCAATTTTGCTTGTTTTATCATATTTTTTATTACATCATTAGATAATCTTACTTTGTGGTCAGAAATATTAGTCAT
>JAXIVD010002510.1:0-5000 GCA_036785275.1 Cancer borealis
GTGGTGGTGGTGGTGGTAACAGTGGTAGTAACAGTGGTGAAGGTAGTGACAGTAATAGTGGTGATGACAGTAATGGTGGCAGTGGTGGCACGCTAGCTATACTCAGAGGAAAATCAATAAAGAAAATACAATCGAGGAAAAATTATGAACGAAGATAGAATAGAGAAGTTATCCTTAACGAATAAGAAGAGCAAGAGAGGAAAGGAATGGAAGAACAAAAAGAAGGAAGAGGTTGTTTATAGAAAGAGTCAGAGAAAGGAAAGTGAAGGAGGAGGAGAAGGAGGAGTTGGAGGAGGAACAGACAGGAAAAAAAAGAGATTGAACAACGAAGAAGTGACGAAGGAGGAAGCAGGAAAAGACTACCTTTATATGAAGGAAAAGAGCATGAGCGAGTACCTCATGTCGGAGGACTGCCTCACCCTCAACGTGTACACCCCCCTCGTGAGTACACCCTCCTTATAAGTACATCTCCTCATGATTACACTTCCTCATAAGTACACCCTCATCATGAATACACCTCCTCATGATTACACCTCATCATGATTACACCTCCTCATGATTACACCTCATCATGAGTACACCACCTCATGAGTACACCACCTCATGAGTACACTTCATCATGAGTACACCACCTCATGAGTACACCTCATCATGAGTACACCACCTCATGAGTACACCTCATCATGAGTACACTACCTCATGAGTACACTTCATCATGAGTACACCACCTCATGAGTACACCTCATCATGAGTACACCACCTCATGAGTACACCTCATCATGAGTACACCACCTCATGAGTACATGGAGAGAGTGGTGGGTGGGAGGAACCTTCGCCTTTACTGTCCTGTGCCTCTCATTCCAGATTAGGTTGGGTAGATTATCTCAAATTGGCTTCTAATGACCAGCAAGCTTATTACTATTTTTTCTTTCTTTGTATTCCTCTTCCTTCTTTTCCTCTTCCTTCTTCTTCTTCTCCTCACTTTTATAATTTTCCATCTTATTTTTCACTTCCCTTCTTTCCATTTTTTGCGCACTCTCCCTTTAGCTCGTCTCACCACCTTACTTCCTTTTTCCATCCTCACTCACCATGCTTGATCTGCTCCTCTTCCTCCTCCTCCTCCTCCTCCTCCTCCTCCTCTCCTCCTCCTCCTCCTCCTCCTCCTCCTCCTCCTCTTCCTCTCCTCTTCCTCCTCCTTCTTCTCCTCCTCTTCCTCCTCTTCATCTTCCTCTTCATACTAATACTATAATACTACTCTTACTGTACTATCTTTTCCCTCATGTTATTATAGTAAGTTAGATTAGGGCAAGCAAGCAGCTGAGTCAGGACTTGAAGATATGTTGCTGCTTGTGATATCTCCTCCTCCTCCTCCTCCTCCTCCTCCTCCTCCTCCTCCTCCTCCTCCTCCTCCTCCTCCTCCTCCTTCTCTCCTAACAAAAACAAACCACCAACAAGTGCCACACACGGAGTGAAGGGCAGCTCGTGGCCACACACACAAACTCCTGTTGCCACATCTCTCTCTTCCAGCTAGAAGGAGAAAGAGGGTCCGGAGGTGAAGGGCCCCGCCGGAGGAGGATAAATGCCTCGCTGCCCCTACTTCTGTACATCCACGGAGGGTCGTTCTACTCCAACGGAGGGCGACTCTACCCCGGGGAGAAGCTAGCGTCCCTCGGGATGGTCGTGGTCACCATTAACTACCGTCTTGGTCCCTTCGGTGTGTGTGTGTATGTGTGTGTGTGTGTGTGTGTGTGTGTGTGTGTGTGTGTGTGTGTGTGTGTGTATGTGTGTGTGTGTGTGTGTGTGTGTGTGTGTGTGTGTGTATGTGTGTGTGTGTGTGTGTATGTGTGTGTGTGTGTGTGTGTGTGCGTGTGTGCGTGTGTGTGTGGGGGGGAGGAGGGGGGGGGGGTGTTGGTATGAATGTGGATGTAGGATGTAGGAGTGGATGATGGTGTGGATAAGGATGTGGATAAGGATGTGGATAAGGATGTGGGTAAAAGAAGAAATTGTGTGAAAAGAGAAGCCTCCGGGGAAGTCTTAGATCTGACCTTAACAAGAGGCATGAAAAGGATGGCCGTCTTGTGATCATCTTTAAAAGGCTTCATTTTGACACACACACACACAACACACACACACACACACACACACACACACACACACACACACACACACACACACACACACACACACACACACACACACTCTCTCTCTCTCTCTCTCTCTCTCTCTCTCTCTCTCTCTCTCTCTCTCTCTCTCTCTCTCTCTCTCTCTCTCTCTCTCTCTCTCTCTCCCTCAAGCTTCTCCACTCCTCCAGGATTCTTGTCCACGGGTGACGAGGCAGCACGGGGTAACTGGGGACTGCTGGACCAACGCCTTGCCCTCCTATGGATCAGACGCCACGCTCGGTCCTTCGGTGCCTCCCTCACTAAGGTACTCCTGCTGGGAAACTCAGCGGGGGCAGCCTCGGTCATCCTTCACCTCGTGTCCCCGCTGTCTAGTGGTAAGTGTTTCTGGTGGGATGGGCGTCTTAGGAAGGAGTACACCGTTCTAATGACACGGAAGTAGACTAAGCACGTCAGTATAAAGGAGAGGAATAAAGCATCCCATGAGTTACCACTTCATATGAGAGAGAGAGAAGCATCGTCCATAAAAAAAAAATTTCTTCATGCTGAAAGAATAGAGACGAGCTTGTACCTTTAGGTCTTTCCAAACACTATGTTAACTTTACCTTTTAAGATCAGTTTATTTACTCCTGTGAATTATTCATAAATAGTTAATTTATGTGAATTGCAAACCAACAGAATTTACATTATTTTTCTAGCATTATTATGACATCTGCTGTAGTGTTTTAATTTGCAACGTAGATTTTTATAAATGTTCTTATTGTGTTGGGTTAAGGAATCCAGAGTGGGAGATTGAAGCACACTGTGGAAGGGCATGCTCGTCCTGAGCTGAACCATGAAAGATTTTTTTTAAATTTTCTCTGAGTCCTTCAAGGTTGCACTGTGCAGCACTTTCAGAATGTAGTACTTGACCGTTGAAAGTGAACGTCCAACAGGGACGGAAAGAGTGAATTTTGCCTGTCTAGAGTGTGCAAGTGTATGTGTTACACGCGAGGATGTGAGCAGCGCACTGGGGCGCCACACTCTACGGGGACATCATGCCGCTTTTCAATATATTATTGCCCGAGAGGGAAACGAGGCATTTGGCTCCTGAATATTGCCTAAAGTCAAGTTACTCAGTATTGAAGCCATAATGTGTGCTATATGACGCCAAGCTGCGTCACGAGGCCATGTCGTGCACGTCCATGTTCTGTGTTGCAACACTCACTTTTGGGTTAACATATTGGCTCTATTTGTTGTGCTTCATCCTCATTTCCTGCAGCAAACTGCTGCTGCTTAGTTGTTAAAGTTGGCTCAATGGCTCAGAAAATGAGAGAGAGAGAGAGAGAGAGAGAGAGAGAGAGAGAGAGAGAGAGAGAGAGAGAGAGAGAGAGAGAGAGAGAGAGAGAGAGAGAGAGAGAGAGAGAGAGAGAGAGAATGGTGCTGGAGCGGCATCCCACCTGTCACTCGCATACCAGCAGGATGACAAACAGGCGCATGCCGGCCCTTAGCTGCACAGACACACACACACACACACACACACACACACACACACACACACACACACACACACACACACACACACACACACACACATTTACCAATTTACTTGTGTTAATTTTCTTTTTATAACTACCGAAAGTTATCGTGATCCGCAAATTACTACAGATGGAATATGTAGTTACAATTTGTCAACATATCATTCATATTACTCAGTATTAATGTTTTGAGTTGAGGGAAAACTACTTTTCACATTGCTTCTTTTTATTACACTTCCTTTACTTCACGTGTCCACCTAATTAATGAGACAGTATTGCACTCTGACCTTTGCCTTCAGAGACTTTTATGTACGACGACTCGATACTATATCCACCACCTTCACCACTCCACCAAGACCTATCCATCTATCTATCTATATATCCATGTATTTATCTATCTATATATCTAACTGACTATTCATCTATATACCTACCTGTCTATCCACCTACCTATTCATGTACATGTCTATCTATATATCTATCTTTCTAAATATAGAAACACACACACACACACACACACACACACACACACACACACACACACACACACACACACACACACATGCACACACACACATACACACACACACACACACTCACACACACACACACACACACACACACACACACACACACACACACACACACACACACACACACACGAAGCGTATAAGGAGGATGAAGTCTGTCCCGTGGCGAAGGTTGGAACGCGGCGGCGTGGCTGGCGGTGACAGCTTGCAATCCAAGTCTTTTGTCTTGCAGTAATTAACGGTTGGGTTGCTATGGAGGGCGGAAGCTCTTGGCTTCACGCACTTCTGTCTCCCTAGTTAACCAGGTACAGGGTTCCCTTCCTTTACCCTGCTGGCACACCGGAAAACACCAACAAAAAGTTGCTTCCCCCCACCCTCTCAGGTCTATTCACTCGCGCCGTAGCCCTCTCTGGTTGTGCTCTCGCCCCGTGGTCGCTGCAGACGCGGCCGCTGCACTTCGCTCAGAAGCTGGCGACGGACGTGGGATGTGCACAGAGCGACACACAGGACATGATCAGCTGCCTCAGGAAAACCGACGCTGACTATATCAACAAGGTCAGTGGCACTCCCTCCTCTGCCCCTGGACACTGACGAGCCATCGTGACACTCACACATTTTGATTACTTTCTTCGTACTATTCTTCACGTTTCTTTATCTTCACTTTCATATCTTGTCATGATTTCTGTTAGGTTCACATTTTTCTCCCATAACGTGCCTTTTTCCCTTGGTACACAGTTACGTTCCTCACACCTGCCTCCACCTGGATATTGTGCTTCAGTGTTCTGCAACGCATCACCTCCTCCCTCCCACCAGATGTCGCTTACACTTCCCTC
>JAXIVD010002510.1:10000-12500 GCA_036785275.1 Cancer borealis
TGTGAATAAACATTAATTAATTTCCTGTGTGATTCCTACCACACTGCAAGAAGTCTCCACTGCCCGTGAGGATATCAAGCTTAGTATATGTTTAGTCATATTGTGTCATTAATATCTATGAAAAAAGTTTTGCGTAACATTGATCACGTTTACGTATATTAGTTGAAATATTTACCAAGCTAACTTTCTATAAACTAAGAATTTAGCAAATTGAATAATTTTGATCTCATTTACTTCCAGCTTAGGAGTGATGTGTGGTGTTCCTGCTGTTGGTGGTGTAAATATTATGGTACAAGAAAAATACACTGTCGATGTTTTAAATGGTCAATGTTTTTCAAGAATATAGTAATATAGTTTTATAGAACTGTGGAGCTGGAATGCAATGTTTTATCAGTGTTGAGAAAAATGTTATGTATAGGTTCAAATTAATGTAGTGTAAAAGTATGTAGGGCATTGGTGATGTCCTTTCTCTAATGTATCTTTCAAGAAACAACTTCCTTGGTGAATTTCATGGTGACATGACTGTTGCATTAATTAATTAGTTTTATTAGTTATTTATGCATTATGTTATATTCATTTCATTGCTACTTCGGTTCAACACCTTTTTTCCTGCATGAGCTTGGTAGCATTGCCCCTCGCTGGAGAACCATCATGCAGAGTGAGATGTCCTAAAGTCATGGCACTGTGTCCGCGGCGACGCTCGCACGCATGAGTGAACGATGCAGGAATCTTCAGACTTAGAGCAATTTTTGTACACCCATGTACGATGGCTGAATGAATAATTTTGTATAGTAGTTGTGCAACAGAAAGCGTGTATTTTGTGGTCAGTGATACTACTGCTTGAACAGTTTGTAAGGGATTATCACGATTTGAATATTGCTTACCGAATAATGCTGAATGATCTAATGTTTGTATTCATTTGTCTCATGATTTCTACAAATTGAATGCCAAACAGCAGTATTTGATGAACAGCATAATATAACACGTGTCCAAATAAAACTATTGATACACCTACTCTGAAGTGTGTATGTGTGTGTGTGTGTGTGTGTGTGTGTGTGTGTGTGTGTGTGTGTGTGTGTGTGTGTGCGTGCGTGCGTGCGTGTGTGTGTGTGTGTGTGTGTGTGTGTGTGTGTGTGTGTGTGTGTGTGTGTGTGTGTGTGTGTGTGTGTGTGTGTGTACTTACCTAGTTGTATTTACCTAGTTGTAAAATACAGGAAAAGAGCTATATTCGTACTATCCCGTCTCTAAATTTATTATTATCCAGTTTGCTTTTGAAATCATGAATATTTCTTGCATTAATCACTTCTGCATCAAGTTTATTCTAGGCTTCTATATCGGAAGCTGTATTTTTTATGTCTCTCTTCATGTAGTCCTTCTCAGTTTCTTCTCATGTCCTTTTGTATTTTTGTCGTCTCAGATAAACAGATCTTCTCTCAATCTTTTCCAGACCTTTTGAAGCTCTATACACTGTTATAAAGTTTTCCCTTTCTCTTTTCTCAAGAGTTGGGAGTTTCATCCTTGTAAGTCTTTCTTCATACGGTAAATCTCTCAGTCTTGGAGCCATTTTTGTAGCTGTTCTTTGTATTCTTTCAGTTTTTCTTATATCCTTCTTTCTATGTGTTGACCAAATCACTGCCGCATATTCTAACTTTGGTCGAATCAATCATGTTATCAATTTCATAATCATTTCTTCGTCTAGATATTTGAAAGTCATTTTTATATTTCTCAGCAGCTGATATGTATCTCCTATGATTTTATTAATATGTTTCTCAGGTGACAAATTATCTGTAATCCATACTCCCAAATTTTTTTCGACAATTGTTATGTTTATCCATTAATTTCCCATCGAGTACTTTTCTCTCTGTCTCGTTTTACTATAGTCCATTTCCATCACTTTATACTTTTTGACGTTAAACTCCATTTTCCATAGCTTCCTCCATTTATGAATCGTATCCAGATCCTTTTGTAAATGCTCACAGTCATCTTCACTTTCTATTTTTCTTAGTAATTTGGCATCATCTGCAAACAGACTCGTATAACTATTCACTCCCTCTGTCATATCATTTACATAGACCAATAACATCATTTTTTTTTTTTTGTGTGTGTGTGTGTGTGTGTGTGTGTGTGTGTGTGTGTGTGTGTGTGTGTGTGTGTGTAAACAGCGTAGATGATGTGTAGGGCTTGCATGGGAAACTACAAAGGCCTTAATTCATTACCCAAACTATAGTTCACCTGAACGACACAGGGCAAAACAACACTGCAGGGAGCACCTCTGCTGCACCAGGAGGTACATAGTCAACACACCAATCTGATGTCGGAGTTTTGCTCGGGTGACGTCACGGATACCGTCCGATTGACCTAAATCATATTCCACCGCGGTTACTCATTGCCACAGCACTGGTTGTATGTCACAAAGACGCTTCAAACACTCATCCGATGTTCATGAGTAAACAGAACAACAAGAGAGTTGGAGCTGCGCAAACGTGTCACATCGTTGCTT
>JAXIVD010002510.1:17500-58426 GCA_036785275.1 Cancer borealis
TTAAGAAGTTAATTCTCGAGAGTCAGGGTCAGGAATCAGGACAATTGAGATAACTGTCCTTAGTGTGGCTGTAGGTGTGAGAACAGAAGGCAATAGTAGTAGTATGAGATGATGATGGATAGAAGAGTAAGCTTTAGGAATGGTTTATGGAGTTGCAGCATCTATAGATACGAATACATCAGATGATATACACATGAAAAATAGGTGTAAATATTTTGCTCAAAAAAGTGGGTATGTAGTAGTTAAGTAAGGATAAGAAGTACAGGGGAGACAAGACTATTTTTAGTGTGGGAGAAGAGTTGTACATAGCGTAAGGGGAATATAATGAGCAAAGTGTGATGAAGCATGAAGAAAGGAGTTGTATATAGATAGACAAGGCTCTTAAGGTTGGAGCGAGATATTCAAAATGACGGAACTTGGTAATTTATATCTTGTCAATTTCTTGTTTTTTCTTTATTGTTAACAGCGGAGGAGATTGAAGAAGTAGACATTCAGACAGAGATCAAGCAGGAAACGTCTCCAGAACGCTTTGACCTATCAGAGGAGGATGGGTTTGCAGACCAGGAGATTAAGGTGGAAGTGTCTGATGAAATTGCTTCTTCTGACTACATCCCAGTTGATATTCAGGCCAATGACGGGGAGAATACAAACAGCTCTGAGGCAACAAGCACAAGTGAGGGTGGTGATACTTCCAAAGCTGGTGGGCGTAATGTGGCAAGGAGAGGCAAGCGCAAGGGAGGGGCAGCACGAGGCGGTTTAACAGGTACTGTGGTGTATTGATGCTTGGATTAGTGACTTTACAATAATAATTCACTCTGTCTGCATGTGAGAGAGTCATGTTTGAATTATTTTTACATTAAAGATTATAGTTTTGTTATATATATTTCAAAACCGAATATGTTGAACATATTTCTGTAACCATCACACACACACACACACGTGGCTCTGTGGTACAATACTTGGCTCGTGGCATAAAGGTTGCGAGTTGGATCCTGGCTCATGGTGAGAGCCTGAGAGGGATAGCACTCGTTAACCCTATCAGAACTATATGGTTCATAACTACCTTGTTCAGGGAGATTATTTAATCACCTTTTTATCCTGCTTAGTAGATCAGTGTTAATGTCTTGGCCTGTAACTATGCAGGCTTGGGTTTGTTCTCACTCAAGGTGCAAAGTTACTTTCCTCTTTGAGCAAAAGGATGGTGTGTGGTGTGGAAAAGGTCACACCCATACTCATAGGTCAGGCTTTAATGAGCTCTAAGCTCTCTCCAGGAGGATAATGGTTGGCAATCACGAGTCCAGCATGTGATCCTGAAGACTGTGGTGAATAATACACACACGCACACAAAAAAAAAGTTTGATTATAATCACAAATATTTGGTGTTCTGTCAGAGGTAAGACCCCAGAGGGAGAATCTACGGAGAACATCACGAGTAGTCCAGCGGTACGGCAACACTGATGCTGAATCTGATGGTCTCCCAGACTCAGACCCAGACTTCCACCTCAGTGATTCGGATGATGACCCAGACTTCAACCCAATTGAGAAAAAAGTGAGAGGAATTCTAAGAACTAGAGTTTATTGTAGTCACTGACAATACTGGATTATTTGTCATCTATGCAGATGTTATCATTATCATCATCATCAGTCTGATTCCACTGCAGGACAAAGCCATCCCCCAATCTTCTTCACTCCTGTCTATATATTCCAGGCTTCCCCAGCCCAACTTTGTATCTTGTCTCTCCAGCTAGTTCTCTGCCTGCAATGCCATTCTGTTACTCCTATTGTCATCTATTATCTTTTTGGCAGGTGCTGTGACCTTCCCATGCCCACTCTTTTCTTTTAATTGTATTCAAGATGTCTTCCACTTGGTCTGATATCTATTCCAGGATGCTTTCTTCCTTTCTCTTATATCTAGCATTATTCTCTTCATTCCCCTGTGAGCACTCAAGTTTTCATTCAGGGACTTTCGTAAGACTCCAGGTTTCACCAAGTTGTTCAATGTTTATGTGGATGGGAGTAGTAGGGAGGAAGAGGGTCACATATTTCCTGTAGACAATTTTTAGACAATTGGGCAGTCATGACATGCACACAAAAGAGAATAAACAAAACATGAATCATGAGAATGTAATTAATTACAGTAAACATTGGTTACAGGAAATCATAGATAAGGTTGCAGGGTGGCATGCAGGGCTTGATTGAGTTATACAAGATGTGCAGTGTGTAACTGGTGTGTGGCAGGTGGTGGTGGTGCTGGAATTCCAGTGTCATGGAACTGATGCCCCAGTTTATATAATAGTGTTATACTGAGTATTAGATTTTCACTACAATCATGGTCTCTACTTCAGAGCCCTCACAATGACTTCCTTGTTCAGACAAGTGCAGCAAGTGACGATGAGGAGGAGTTGCCGAGACGAGGGAAGGGTAGAGGCCGTGGAGGCACACCACACAGAGGTGAGTAATTTTAGCTCAACATTATACCATGTTTGGGGTCACTGGTTATGTATCAATATGTTAAGTGTCTAAAGTTATAGTGTACAGTAAAATTTCAAAGATCCAGATTATAGGGGGAAGGAAGTATAGTTGGAATCTTTTGAATATCCCAATCTTTGTGACAGTCAGAGTTTAAAACCTTTTGAGAAGTGTCTGTTTGAGTGCTTGGCAAGTGTGTCCATATCTTGGTTACAAGAGTCACCATCTTTTGATAAATCCAATCCTGATCTGTATGCAGAAGCCGTGTAGGGTTGCTTTTTTATGCTTGGATGACTAGCAATGGCTTGGCATCTTGTGGACAGATAAAGCCACTTTTCAGTCACCTGCAATAAATGTGGAACAGCAAGGCATCCAGAATCGTAGATGTTATGGATCTATATTTTGGTAAGAGGTTGGCGTAGTTGATAGTGCTGGTGCCTGGTGGGAAAGTGAATTAGAATGTTTATTATAAACTCGAATGACAATTTGTTAGAAGCATTTAAGATTGTGGGTGCACAAGTGTTTCAACAAGATGGTGTGCCAAGACACAGCCAAAACAGTGACAGAATGGCTTCAAGATTATGAAGTACAAAACATGAGTGACTGGCCTGGAGATAAAAGTGAAGGTAAAGTGTGGGCACACTCTGTAGCTGTGCATAGCTGTGGGCGCTCATCTCCCGTCACATAGGCCTTTGAGCCTGTGGTGGAAAGTAATCTGTTACCCCGAGACACAGGGCCACTGTGACATTTGAGTTTCCACAGTTTACCTATCCTAGGTATCCATGTAACCTGCTTGGGAGGATAAACAGCTGGGTGAGCTGTGCGCTGACTGCCCTCGTCCGGGATCGAACTCAGGCTAGCGGATTTGTAGTCAGACATGGTAACCACTGCACCACTGAGGTGCCTGGGAATAGCCCTCATTTAAATACACTTGAATACTTGTGGCATGTGATAAAACATGATCTTCATATAATAAAGACATCCATTCCCTTCCCAAGCTCAAGGCAACCGTTTGTGGGCAAATATAGCCATTGAAAATCTTCAAAGCCTTGCTCTATCACTGCCAAAACACCTAATGGAAGTTAAGATGTGTCCTGGTGGACTTACAGAGTATTAAAGTTATGTTTTTCCTTGTGTCTTTACTATGTAAGGAAATAAATCCATGCCACTTAGCCAGGATTTTTCATGATTACTGCATCTTTTACATGAGTGTTCTCTACAAGTTATGTTTGTACTTAGATTTGTAAATTTAGAATTATAAGAATTACATTTTTTAGAATTATAATTATATGGGATGGCACATTTTTCTCTTGGGTGCTGCTCTGCATGTGGGAGAAAGCCTATTTATCTATCCATCTATATGATGCCTGTTCTTATGAACTCCATCCAGGGAATGGCCACAGCAGAGGAATTTCCATTTATTTTTGCCCTTGCATTCCTTTCTTGTATGCTGTGATGTTCTCAGTCTCCTCTCTCTTCTGTCTTGCACGTACTTTAGCACTGTCCTCACATCTCACTGGGGATCCTCTTACCCCCAACACCTCAACCTTACTTATGTACACTCTCATTTCACTCCCTGGCATTTGTTCTACATGGCTAGACCATCTTAGGGTGCTGTGTTTGATCTTCTCAATCACTCCATGTGGAAAGATCTGGCTTGCATGAATCATGTAGGTTTGCACCTCGTTGAATGTTATTGTGTGCTAATACTTTTATAATGTTTAAATGACCGGGAAGTGCATTTCACTGGACAATTAATTTTTTTCTGAAGTTTCAAAGCATTTTTCTGTCTTCTGAAAAAAAAATTTATGATAGTAAGGTATAGAGTTTTTTATAGGATTATTTGGCATTGAATTTGCATGGTGCTGCTTTAAATTTTAATATTTTTCATTAAGAATGGACATTATTGTAGTGTGAAATCAATAGTTATTACCATCATATCCTTATTTTGTTAATGTTGGGGAGACCCAGACTGTGTGTTCTTCCTTTATTCCATCTCCCTCCATTATCCACTCCCTTATTTTGTGTGTGTGTAATACATGAAAAGTTGTAGTTGATTTTCGGCTTGACTTCTGTATTCATCTGCCTTGAGGCTGCTCTCTCTTAGCTCCACCTTTCACTGCCTCATTGTGACTAATCCATTGTGCCTTAACATAAAGGCATTTTCTCTCCTCAAGGTCGGGGTCGAGGGGTCAAGCGAACACTAGAAAAAGATAATTCTTCTACAAGCCAATCCTCTACGAGTACCACTACCACCACCACCACCACCACTACCACAACCACCACCACCAACTCCAACACCACTACCAGTCCCCCAAAAAGAAGAGGTCGACCCCAATCTTACAAACCTGTCACTATCCTGCCAGGCGCTGAAGGAAACAGTGGTACAGAAAATGGTGGGCAGGGGAGCACAATGCTCATGGTAAGTGTGGACTCATTAATGGGTGGAAGGCAGAACACAGAGGACTATAAACTTACAAAAACAATAAAGATATATGTCTCAACCAATTGGAGTCTTGTGACATTATATATTTGTCTTTATATTTCTATACACTCATACCTCGTTTTAACAGACAAAAAAGGGGGAACATCAGTCCGATAATGCTGATTGTACACTGTATATATACATTATAATATACTCGTACACTGTAAATTTATGCTATAATATAGTAATTCCATGAAATAATAAGGTACACATATGATTATGTTCATGTAAACAAAGTGAGTCGGCTGCTGCAGATTTTGTCCATTGCTTCCGATATCCATTAAAGGGAGGTCCATAAATCAGAGGTATGATTGTGTGTATATATATATATATATATATATATATATATATATATATATATATATATATATATATATATATATATATATATATATATATATATATATATTGTGTGTGTACATATATATACTAAAACATCTATACAATCTAATTGGGAGGCAACTGCTCCATGAGATTGAATCAAGGCTTATTACCAGCATAGTACACCAAAGTCAATTTCGGCTAAATGGGCATGTGGTACGTTACCCAGAAGGTGATCCTGCTTCTTGGGTTATTTCTGAAAGGGATAACCCGAAGTGGAGGAGGCCAAGGGGATACCCACGAAGTTTATGGCAAGTTGGCGCTTCCTGCTGGGAGTTAATTGGTATAGGAAGGGGACTTGCACGAGGTGATTGCCAGAGCTGGCATTGGAGGGTTGGTGAGGCGACATGCCTCTTGGCTTATGCCTCCAATGATTTATATATATATATATATATATATATATATATATATATATATATATATATATATATATATATATATATATCTGGCCCTCTATCCATTTATTCTATGCACCTGTGTATGGAATTTGTGCAGGTTCTTTCTGTGAGACTTGATATTGTCTACACTACACCACATGAGTGATAAACAGGAACGGTATAAAATAATACAGGGAGTGAAATAACAAAGAAAGTGTATGTCAGTAAGGAAGAGGCGTTGGGTGTAAGAGGACGAACCCTATTTAAATGGGAGGACAGAGTGCTATAGTACATGAAAGAAAGGAGAGAGAGGAGATTGCTAGAATCAGAGCATGCAAGAAAGGAATGTAAGAATAAGAATAAATGGAAACTTGCCATGGCCATCCCTTGGGGAGAAGTTCTGAGGAACAGGCATCAGATTGATATATAGATAGATAGAAGTGAGAGACTGAGAAGCAGATTCCCAGCAACCAAACATCACATGACAAGCAGGAAGTTTTAGAAGCTGTATAGTAATCAAGAATACATAAACCCTCACTGAGATGGGATCAGTTCAGTGTCAGTAAATGATTAATTGCTGTATTTACATCCACTCAGATGAATGAAAGGAAAGGTCCTGCACAGTTGAGTTCAGCGTACAACTATGCTGGAGGGCAAGCACAGCGCCAGTCCCAGAACATCCGACTACCTGAAGGACCTCAGCTGACAGAAGAGCAACTTGAAATGGTAGAGTCCCAGTTCAAGGTTAGTGTCTCGGGTGGAAAGCTGAAGAACAGCTTTCAACTTGTGGCCACGTTAAGAGCATTTTGAACACAATCCTTACATTTCATGTACTGTGTGAAAAATTTATATCATGAAATGAAGAATTAAGTTTTTCAAAAGGTGTCATTAATGATTAACTGAAATTCGTCATAATTTTTAAGGGCTCCACACACGCTTACATGTACCAGCCTTGTTCATCTGCTGGGGGCCTGCCAAGTTGCATAGTCCATAACAGCCTCCCTGCATAGATCTCTAATGTTCTGCACCACTTCGTTCCAAGTTTTCTTGGGTCTGCATCATAAAACTTCATCAATTACGATTAGATCTCAAATTTTTCATACAGTCACTTTCTGCCATCCTCTCAACATGCCAAACTGCATCTTTTTATCCCTACACACCACCACTCTAATACACTCAACACCTGTCTTTAATACAATTTCATTTTATAAGTAGACTTCTAAATTGCAGCTCCTAACCATCAGATTGTTTATTTCATGTAAAGCTGATATGTTATTGATAAGTCATCAATGTATTTTAAAAGTATTGAAAAGATTAAAGAATAGCTTGTTAGCATGATTGATGATGGGCAAACAATAAGGGGAAAAAAAATGAAAATTAAGAAAATTTGATGGACAGAAACTAATTGTGAGTAACATCTGGTGTAACAGGGTGGTGACTTTGTAATGGCCAAGAAGGACCAGGAAATGATGGAGAATCCACCTATATGGAGGATTGATGGGAAGTCCCTCCTACAGAAGTTTCAGGCATTTGAGAAAGATGGAAAGATTCTCTACAGGAATATATCAACAGTAAGTATTATTGAGGATCAAGTTGGGTACAGTGTTTCATTGTGGGTTCCTTGGTAGTGTTGTGGCACTCATAGGAGGTAGGGTACTTGGCACTCATTTGAGAGTGAATGCCCATCCAGCTCCTTGTGTAATGTTGAGGTTTGTAATCGCTAACATGTTGGCTGTAACACCATAACATAGTGATGATATGGGAATTGCAACTCTGAAATTCCCCTTCACTCTGCAAGTAACATAGTGACATCCACAGACACACATGTTGAGAAATATCCACAATAGTTGAATTGGTAAATATAATGATCTTGAGTCCATTCCCACAAATGTCTTGTATGATAGGGTGAACTTCAAGATTATTGGTTACATATCCTATGTTTATACACCATCTTCATTTTTGTTCCACAGTACTCCGGGTGGACTTCACAGGCCAAATCACTCTATTTGGGGGTCAACGTGACCTTCGTGTTTCAGTCTCGCTATGATACTGTGGTGCAGATGTTGGGTTTCAAGCCTCAAGGGGAGGAAGGAGAAGAAGGAGAAGAGGGAGAGGCCTCTAGGGATGACACCAACAAGCAGTGAGTTTGTTGTTCATGCATTGTAGCATATCTTTGGCCAGTACTTTTTTTTTTTTGTTAAAAGTTGCCATGAATGCTGAAAACTATGTTAACATTAATTTGAAAGGTGATGTATGATGTGATCAGTAATGTTTACCATTATGGAATATGAGGCCAATGATACCAACCATTATGTATTGTGTCATTTGAATTAAGTGAAAGCCTTTCAAATTCTATTCAATGAGTCGTATTTTTTTCTATTTCAGGCCCTGGTCAAACATAAAAACTCAGCAGTTGGACATTGAGTAAGTTGATCATGGTATTTTTCTTTTTTTCATGAAATTAGATTTGATTGGCAAATATGGATTTGATCCGGATGGATCATATTTGGAAATTAAGTCAAGGCATATAGATGTAACACTTGTCACCCTCTATCCTACCACCTAGTGACTTAGAGGTGGTGATATGTGGGTAGTATAGTGACTGTTTTCTAAAACAACTGCTTAATTGATCTTACCATAACTCAGTTGTTGACACTGCAACCATACTTGATGTATGATATGGGATGAATATTAATGAATGGCAAATTAATAGTTTGAGGTGCTGTTGCTGCTTTTTATATGTTCTTTTATTGGTAATTGTGTGGATATTGTCTTCAGCAACTTTTATTTATTTGACATAGAATCTCAGAGGATCTGCGTTCACACATGACCAGCTTTGAGATATACCTGCAGACACTCATCTCTCAAGCTCTTGACAATAACTTCCTGCTGGAAATCTACGAAGAAAATGGTAAGATAACTATTTGTTCAGTAAATGAAATGTAGATGGAATTCTTATCTCTTCATGTCTTTCATTGTATAATGTTCCTTCATTCATTGATTATCTTTTAAATATGTCTTTTTCTCATACATTCAAGATAACACTTGACAGAAAAGGCCCAAAATATAGAAATTCAATCCAGTGGAGGATAATCATAAGTAACAATTCAAAATAACTAAATACATTACTTGATACAAAAATGCTACCAATATAAACTGATTCTTCACTCATGTTTATCCAAAGCTACATTGTATAATTTTGGGCAAATTTAATTCAATGAATTTTCTAGGAGTAACCTGGTGGGTGGTGTGAAGAGAATGAGTAGAATGAAAGGAATATCTATGGAACAAGAAAGGTTGATTGTGTGTGATATAAGTGAATGGAGAGCAGTGGTGCATGCATGAATAAGGACGGAGGTTCCCATACATCTGTTGTGAGCAATTGATCAGATCTGGTGCAGGGAGGGAGGGAGGGAGAGGGTCATGGGTGTGAAATGACATTGATAAACCAGCTTTGCTATCGGGGCCTGATGTGGAAGTCATCTCTTGGATCTCTGGGAAGACCAATCTTTTCTTGAGGGGCATAAGAGCTAAGGGAGATGAGTGCATATGTGTGTGTGTGTGTGTGTGTGTGTGTGTGTGCATAGTATCACGTGCTGTACTCGTGATTGTGAGCCATTACTCTCCCTGAAAGAGCTCAGAGCTCATAGAGATGGATTTATGGGTAAGGCTGAGACATCACACATCACACAACCATCCTCTTGCTCAAAGAGGACATTATAGTCGGCCCCCCTAGAGTGCGCACTGAAAGTGTGCGAAATTCCAAGGGTGGGAGCAGTACCGTTGTGGCACTTATATTCAAAGCGTGTGGTGACGGAACTATGTGCTTTTGTCAAGAAGCCATGTTGTGATGATATCAGCTTGCTTCCGCCAGGCTCAGTTATGAGAGTGTCCTTGAAGGCTACTGCATTCTTTGTGTGAACAATGGAGCCTCCAGCCCACCCACCACCCATGCCACCTGCAGACCCTCCTCCACCACCTCCCAGGGAGATTGTGTTACCCACTAAAAAGACAGTGAAAGTCCTCGATTTGGGGAAGAAACATCAGGTGCTAGATATGTTGGCCAAGGGTGAGAAACAGGCAAATGTGGCGCCACATTTTGGAATCGTAGAATCAACTGTACGCTCCATTAAAAAGAAAGAAGATAACATCCTGAAGTGCTACAATGATTCATCAGTGTCTAGTAGGAGTGTGATTGAGCTTGTGAGGAAAACTACACTTTGAAAGATGTAAAACTGAAAAACTGCTCAGCATATATATTAATGAGCAAGCCAGTAAAAGTATGCCTGTGGATTCAAATGTTCTTCGTGAGACAGTTAAATGTTATCATGAGAAATTAAATAAAGACCAGGATGTTGGTGCATTTTCAGCCTCAAAAGGCTGATTGAATAGGTTCAAGAGCCGAGAAATATACATGATCTTAAAAATACTGGTGAAAAGGCCAGTGGCGATCATGAATCTGCCTGGGCATTCCCTGCTGAGTTTAATGCACTTATTGCATACATACACCATTCAAAGTGAGTCACAGTACAGCATCTATCTATTATCTATCATATTTAATCATATGTACTGTATATTCTCTCATTATATCATGTATTACAGGGGTTATTGGGTGAAAAAAGGGTAAGTCTTAAGAGTCCTGGACTACATTAGTGAATTTCCCATAGGTTATTAACTTCCAAGGGTGCGCAAAGGGCGCCGACTGCATTGACCGCACCCTTGGGGGACCACTGACTGTAACTTAGCTTTTCCCTTTTGGGGGGATGTCTGCCTGAATACCCATATATTCCTTGATGTTGATGCACTCCATCTGACTTCAGAGGAGTGTCCTTGCTAAGATATTGAAAAAAAAAATAGTCTCTAATTGATTGATGATGTCTCTTTCAGATGAATATTTTGTCGAGAGAGTGAAGGTGATTGATGAATTAGCAGAGCAGAGAAAAAAGAAGGTTGTTGAAATTGTTCAGTGGAGTGATCAGTTCAAGGTAAATAATTGTAGTTGTTTTATACTCTGTTCTCATTTAACATGAGTAATACAGGGATATTGCCTTCTTCATTCAGCCACAAGCAGGTTCTACTGTATTATTCTATTTCTTCACTGCCGTCTCATTTTCTCCCAATCTCTCCAAATGACCAAGCTACCTCACAATGCTGCTTCTGACTATCCCCTTACTCCTAAGTTTATTTCTACACTTATTTGACTTGCCAAACTTCTTAAAAACACTTATTATTCACGTCCATCATTTTCACACCATTTGCATCTCTTGATGACTCATGTGCTTGTAGGGAGGAAGCAAGGGAGTCTGGGAAGCCCCTCCTCTGTTTTCTCTGTACCCTAAATGCCTTGCTCTTATGTACTCCCTTATGCAGTGTCATCCTACATTCATTCCATTTTTTTGCCACTTCTCTTCTTCCCATACCCAGTTGAGTAATCCAGTCATCCTATCAATCACCACCACCACCACCACCACCACCACCACCACCACCACCACCACCACCATCACCACCACCACCACCATCACCATTCTTATAAAACTCATAACGGGATATCATCTGGTCCTGCTGTTTTACCATTCTTCTGCCTCTTCACACATTTTCAAGCTTACTACTATTCCTTCATCTGCACATTTTTTTTCTAGTGTCAGGCACTCTTCTCTCACCTCAAATACCTCTCCTATACCTCCAATATCTTCCCAAAACTATTTATGCATTTACTGTAACTTATTATATGATCCTTTGCCTTCAGGAATCATTAGACACATGGCCATGTGTCAATGTAATGATCAAGACCTCTAAAAATATGGACAATTGTGAAGCATGCTCAAAGACCCCATCTGTCAAGCTCCTTCAGCTTTATGGACAACCTTACAGCCAACAGACTCTGCGCTACAGTGAACCAATAGCTTCAGAAAGTGAGGTGAAGGTGAGTCATAGCCAAGTTACTGTGTTCATTAACTCTTGTGGAGAAAACTTAGTTTCTGGTGGACTAAGTTATAGTAATTTTGAAATGTCAGCAAAGACGATCAGACCTCATAGGTTTTGATGCAGCCTTTGCCTGTGTATACTTTAGTAAAAGCTTGGTAATAGCATAATAGATCATTGATTTATTTAAGTGTTTTTTCTCCAGTGCCTTTACAGTGTATACAAGGTGGCATTCAAGAAATACGAAGTTGTAAATGTTAACATATTTCCAAAAGTAGTATAAGTTACAAATGCCTCCATACATACACCAAAGCCTATATGCAAGGGATATGTTTCATGAAGTCAATGCATAGTGTGAAAATGTTTGATGTGAATAATTATTTAAATGTAGGGAAACAGTTGCTTTTAATGGGGAAAAATATGAAGACGATAGGTGGTGAGGATGGGGAGATGATGGAGCAAAATTGAAGGTTGAAGTACTTTTACTTTATGTGTTAGATTAACGCGTCATGTGTATGTGTGTGTGTGTGTATGTGTATGTGTGTGTGTGTGTGGTTCTATTTACTTAGGTGTAACACAGGAAAAGAGCTATTTCTATACTTTTGTATAAAATTGTGTCACAAGATACTGATGTTTCATGTGAACCTTCAGGACTGCTTACACCTCTGTCTACCATATTTCATCACATTACTCCATACTGCTTTCCCTTTCAGCCTTCATATCTTACATTCCTGTGATGGGTATGGGAATCCATTACTTGACATTCTTGGGAGTGATAGAGTGATCCATACATGAGACACTTATTTCATTTGACAATGTATGGTTTGTTTTGTTGAATGTGAACTACCACTTTAGCTGGGCACCAAGCTTTGACTACCACCATGCTCATTGTGGGAAGTGGAATTTGTATTAATTTAAACTTTTAACTATGTTTCAGAACTTTGATGTGTGTGACAGCTGCTCGAACATCTCACAGCTGTACAACAAGGTGTCTCACCAGAAGTATGACTATTATTCACAGTGCAAGTCCAAGGTGACCAGTATGAGAGTGGCTGATGCAAAGAAGGCTACCACTGCCATCTTGCAGGACTTGCTTGCAAACGACAACTGGATCACCAAGGTGAAGCACTTCAGTATTATGTACAGCTTAAAAGATATTGATTTTTGAGACATTATACATATTATTGTGCTAGATGTTCCAGGGTGAGGGAAAACATTTCATATTTTGCAATTTTATCCCCTGTGATTTAGAAAAATTAAACTAGGGTTTCTACCATGCCTAGTATGGAGATTATTGAAGCTGCTGCTGCTGATGATGATGGCAGTGATCTACATAAATCCAAAGCTGGCATGTGTTTTGCCACATTATTTTTTTGTTGCTATTAGGAAGTTCTTCTTTTATGAATTTTGTGGGAAAATAGGAGTGTTTTCAATAGTTCTTTTGTAAATGATGAGTGTTTTTAGTAGTTCTTCTATAAGTGACTATTATTACTACTGTGGTGATATGTTTTATACATAAATTTCCTTTTCATGTTTTCTCCACAGCTATTCCGGTCAATGTGTACAACTTGGATTAAGGTGGACAGACTCCATCAGGATGAAGTTGACCGTCTCAAAAGAGGTGAACAGACTGCTACGTGATGAGCGGCATAATTGTCAGGAAAGTACACCTAGGACAAAGTGTTGCCCGTGGGAGAGGCAGTGCACCTTAGAAACTGGTATGTAACAGTGTGTTTTGGGTTCACCAGAAAGAAACACACCAGTGAAGTGACACATCTCACCATTAGGAACACAGTAAACAATTCCATGAGTGGTTTGAGTAAACTTTAAGTACGTTTTGTTTGTGAAATCATAAAACTAGAATATGAGTGAAATGGTTTCAACAGATCCACATATATAGTTTTATGAGCGGTGAAATTCAACAAATGAGAAAGTGAAGCAGCACAGTATTAATGCCTTTGTCATGGATGATCCTGGAAATCTTCACAGATAACAGAAAGTGTGGCTGTGTTGGAATTCTTTCCAAATATTGCCACACAGCAATAGGTAATGTGTCTGTCATCAGTGCAGTGAAAGTGGAGGGAGTGAGGTAAACCTAAAATATTAATTGCCATACACATTTCTTAATGTAACAGTCACGAGATTTCATCACCATATTTAAATACCATTGGATTGTCTTGTATGACTTCATTGTAATGGTACAGGGATATCTTCTCATCCTGTTTCCTGTTCACAAACAAGCAAAAATTGTCCTTGTTTCAGATGGTTCCAGCCTTCACACAGTACAATAAATATGAAACTGTTATATGGGTTACAGAAAATATTTGATACATTGAAATAGGATGTACGTAGAATACTGTGGCATAGAAGATAAGAATGATATCCAACCTTTAACTGCTTGTTTAAGATTTCTTTTGGTAAGTAACTAGTTAGGTGCCCTATTCACTGGGCAGCATTTCATTCTCTTATAGGTTATGATTCACACCTTATTTCATATGAGCAGTGGAGATAGTGAGTATGACTGGGCATCTTTCACTCGTCACTCACAACTGAAAGGAAAGGGTCTTTCTCGTAATTGTTTTTTCCATTGTCTAGTTATTTATTTGCTGTAAAATATAGTCATCAGTAATGTGAACTTTATTATGGTTTTTCAGGAGACTAAGCTAGATTTGAGCCAGCTTGTGATTTTTATTTTTGCTCAGATCCAACACTACAGTTAAACTGTGACTCCAGGCAGCCAACTTTAAGGGACATTCTTGACCTAGTAAACCATACATATTTGTTTCACATAAAGGTGGTGTCTTATGCAGTGTCTCCCATCTTCATCATATGTGATAACACATAATGCACATCCTATGGATGTAGGGATTGAGATCAAGTGCTCTATAATGCAAAGCTACTTACTAACTGATTAACTTGCAGCCCTGTCATTGAGAATGCTTCAGTCTGCCAATGTTTACAAAACGAAATGTGTTACATGGTACTCAGAATTCTTAGTTATGTTAAATACATTTTTTTTTTTTTTTTTTTTTTTTTTGGTCTTGTCTTTAATCTCTGATGCCTCATTCCCTCCGGAAATATCCCCTAAGGGGATGGCTATGGCAGTAGAACCTCCATTTCGCCCTATCCATACACACTCCTTGCTTGTTCAAGCCTTCCCTCTCTATCAGCATCTCTTATGCATGTACTCCTTTATTCTATCATTCCATCTTACAACTAGCCTTCCTCTCCCCCTATAGGACCTTCAGTTTCACTCACATACACTTTCTTTACAAACTCTTGACCTTTCTTTCTCTTCAGATGACCAAACCACATCTAAGTTTTTTTTCTTCATTATTTGCACAAGTTTCCATGCTACATTTTTCATACACACTTTCATCGCTTTCACCCTCCCATCCTGTCACACCACATGCTCCTTTCAGATAACTCATTTCCACAGCACTCTCTTGACTTGTGCCCTTTTTGATGTCCAGATTCCTGATTCATACATCAATGTTGGCAGGAGAATACTGTTTCTTAAACCTCTCTCTGCTTCTATGTACACATTCCTTCCTCTCATAGTATTTGCAAGTGATCATATGATACACCTGCCTTTCACAGCCCTCTCTCTTATTTCTCTTTCCACTTCTCCATGTTTTCTTTGCAATGTTGCTAAATACTGAAACTCTAATTTCCTCCATCACTGATTCCTAGTGATGGCACACTCACCCCATAAGGTCCTCTTCAATCTCCTCTGCTTCCCTCCTTTCAAAAACCATCACTTTACTTATTCCAGAATTCACTTTTAATTTCCTTCTCGCACATATACTGAAATGAATTAACTCAATTTCCTCTTAACTCTGCAAACAAGTGTCATCTGCAAACAGGCATACCACCACTGTGCAACCCATTCCATTAATCCTCAGTCTTACATCTACATTCATTCCCTACCTCAGCTTTCATTTCTCTCTTACACCCATCCATAAAGATATTCAACGACCATGGCGACATCACCCATCCTTGTCTCACTCCTACTTCTACAGGAAAACTCCCATTTAATTCTCCATCCACCCTCACACATGCACTTGCCTCCCTGAAAATTATGGTGTTAAGAGGGCAGTTATTGGGAGGAATTAAGGCATTTTAACCTTAATTTCTCCCAATAACTGCCCTTCAAAACCAACATTTTTTAGAATGTTTCGGTAGCTTCCCTATCAACTCTATTTGTTTTTTCTAGGTTTATGGAGGCTGCATACAGCTTTTCACCCTTCCCTTAGTACTCCTCTACGATAATTTTGATTGCAAATATTTGGTCCACACAGCCGTTTCCTTTCCTAAATCCTCGCTGCTCCTTGCTAACTGTGTATGTCAACTTACACTAAAGTCAGCTGATCCCAGACTTGTGTGTTTTGGTGAGGACATCCCAGTATGGCTCAAGTCCAGCTTGGACAGACGCACAACAAAAACACACTTGTAAATTCTGACTAGATTCTAGAAGTTAAAAGAAATGGCCCTGCCACTATTCCTGGCTCAGAATTTGTCAGTGGTGCTTTTGTTAGTTTTCATTTTGAGGAATTAATTTATAGATTTATGAGAATTGCATGATAGAAGTTATTTTTATACATTAAAAAATTGTATCATGTCAGTTTGTTTAGAAAATCATGTACTTGCTAACGTGTTTGATTTGTTATGATTTATAAAAGTAACTATTTACTGAATAGATTTTGGCTGGAACGAATGAAGATGCATTGTTATAGAAAATGTTACTATGCTCATCTTTTTCTCTGCTGAGATTTTGACAAGCAAAATTATATGTATGTAATATTACAGATGTATTTTATTTAGAACTCATTACAATCATTGCAATGGAAGACATTACGGAAAAGCAGTGCATGAAAGATGAACCATAGTAACTCCACTTAGATCATATGAGGGAGGAGGAATTGTAGGTGTAGAAGGAAAATGTGTCTGAGAGCAAAGGATATTAATAATTCGGTGATTAATTAAGTGTGAAAGCAAAATGCTGAAATGGTGTGTTATGGTATGATTAGAGGAAGAGTAGATGAGATAATGAAAAAAGTGTCAGAATGAGGTATTGCAATCTGTGAAGGAAAGATGTGAAGATGGGTTGAGTTGAGAGGACCAAGAAAATCAGTTTTGTGTCTTAGCAATCTTCTTGGAGGAAGTTAATGAAGGGAATGACAGACGAGATGAACAGATTGGAAATGTTAAGTGAATCATTCCATTTGGTAATACATTTATTGGTAAAACTATGGTTTATGTCAGAGTAGGTGGTCCATATTCTGTATAGAATGCACATGCAGTCATCATTATCAATGTAACACTTCCAAATAAAGTAGGGGTGGTTCAGACTCATGAATTTATAACCACTCTGAGGAGAAAGCTTAGGATGGCGAACTGAGCCACACTGCCATCTAAATACTGATACCTGACATAATATAAATAATCCGCCTTGAAAATATGTAAGGTTGGTAACAATAATTATTGGGGTATGTTATGGGCAAGGCAATTCTGCTGCATCACAGGAGCACCATGGGTTAGGTAGTTCAATACGATCATGATCACTCACATACATAATTTTTTACTTCAGTCATTCAATATCAGTACAGATTTATGTTATTATTCTCACATGACATATTGATGGAGTATGTAACTGGTGCTAATGCTATTTGATACAAGTGGTAAATTAGTTTGTAGGTGACTGGAAGTGGCAGGCTGAAGAGATCTGTGCAGAAAAGCTCAGATCTCACATTAATAGTTGAGAATATTGCAGCTTAATGAATAGATGTGACAATAGTGCCACAAATCATGGTAATAGTGCTGAAACACTACAAAGTATGCCGATCAGGTTGTAATTTGTTTATCGTTTTATTATTGTTATTGCTATTACTATTGTCTGACACCAAACTAAATCTAAGGATGCACTCTCAAGTGTTTAGAAATGCCTGTTCAGCTTGCCTTTTCCATTCATACAGTCACTTGGTGCATCTGTTTCAATCATGTCATATTTTTTATATTTAATTTTTATTTTAAATTATATTAAATTTGTTTTTGTTTTTAGTACAGTGGACGACCCGTTTATTTGGTTTTATTCCAGCATTTGTTTCCAACAAATTTGATTTTTCGTTTTGAGGTATAAGTTTTGTTCATCTCTCTTAAGTATTAGTTATAGTAGACAATTTGTTATAATTGCAATGTTCTGTTTTCACACTTCAACTATTATAGTAATGCATTTCCTTGATTTATGTTGAATTCAAAGGTACCTTTTCTGCACATGACATCTGAAAATTAAAAATATTTTTTCTGATCAACAGTTGGAGACAAAACAGTCTATCTCAACAGCTGAGTGCCAGCTTCATGTATGTGAACTTGGCACTCTTACTTCTGGTAAGTCAGGATTAATTTATAATTGTAGTTTTACCTTGTCTGCTAACCTGTAATTCCATTCTATTACTTGACCCATTGGGTGAGGTGAAGGTTCTTCAAAAATAGTTATCCATTGTATTTGTATTCTATAATTCTTTCAAGCGAAACTCATTCTTGTGTTCTACCATACCTTCAGTTTCTCACAATTTTTGATTTAATTGTACTGGTTCATCTTTATTGTCATATTCAAACCATGCCGTGGTTGTTTGTTTATCTATTCAGCTACCAGAAATATATGTATTTTCCTATTATGAACTGTAGGATTATGGGATGTCTCTAAATAGAAAACATCAGTTATGTAGGTTTTATATTTTTAGAATATTAGCATAGGTTACACATGGATGAATTTATATTGTACTTATTTTATATTATTTTACCAAAAATTGATGTTAGACTAGAGCAGATTGAACTTTCATCTGACCTAATACAACAATTTCAAATCAAACAATGTTAAAGGAATTGCTCTGAGGCATCTGGTTATTTTTGAAAGAAAACATCTGGATTTGAGAGATTAGCTCGCTTATTTTTAGTGCAGAAAATATTGATGGTGAGGGCATTAATCAAAATTATTCTTGAATGGATCCAAGCAAAGCAATTAACAATGACTATTATTATTTAATATACTTGTGGACATGTTAATAGGATGGTGAAGGGATTCGGTGAAAAGAATTTGGTATCTGAAAGGAATTGGTTGAGTTATACGCCATAAAACATAATTTAATAGTACAGAACATTGAAGATCTAGGATTTTGCAGGGAGACTGTTAGAGACCATGCAACCTGGTGATACACCATTAGATCAGCAAAGTCAATACATGCAACCAATTATGGAACCTTAGAAAAATTATACTTGGCCAAAATTTTTAATTACAGAATTTATGCTTTTATTCAATTGACTTAACAAGTGAAGTAAAAGTATATTGGATAAAATTGTTCTTTTTATTCAAATACTATCTAATGAAAATAATGTAACCAAGTATGTAGGAAGTGAAAAAAAAAAGATCTTGTAAGTAATGTCAAGTCTACTGCATTCAATGTTCAGAACACATGTCCTTAAGTTTTGGTACAAGTAATGAAGTTAATTTACAGTTGTGTAGGAAGTTGGAAGATCAAAAAGTATCTGATGTGTAAAAAATTTCATCTTTTATTTGTTAGTCAAATTTCTTGCAATGTTACAAATTATTTACTTTACCAAAGTGCAGAATACCCACCTAAAAATAAAATGTTTTTGTATTTACACCTTTTAGTTTTATAGATAATTTTCTTAGATATTGCCCAGGCAAAAAAATTAAGCAGGGATGAGAACACTTCCTTTTAATAAAATTTTTGACATACAATATATGGATCTTCCTAAAATTTATTTTTGCTTTCACTTAAGTGAAGTTGTTAAAACTATTACACAAACATTAAATGATCGTGGTCCTGCTGTTTTACATATAGCAGTATCATAAGATGGTGGTTATAATGCCTTAGTGTGCTGCTGGTGTGGAGTGGGAGCTGCTTCAAATTGTTCCTCTGGTATCCAGCTGTGCTAAAGCTGTTACCAATATAGGTGTCAAAGTCATATCAGCTTTTTTTTTATAACTAACTTACGGATAAATGTGTTGGGGAAGAGAAACTTGCATGAGAACATAATGGAATTAGGCAGTCAACCAAAACATTGCTCACATATGTAGTTGGTAGAGTTTCCATTGCTTATTTAGTGTTGCAGAGTATTGTATGAATTTATTTGAAACTAGTGCTGGCCTAGTTCTTTTTCAGATAACATTAGTAGGAAGTGTAAGAATACTACCACTATTCTCTGCAAGTCATAAAAGGGACGGAGCGAGGGGTCTGGGAAGCTCCTCTGGATTCTTTCCCACAGACAAGGTGAAGAGAGGGAGGGGAGAGTAAAGTCTCTTGAATCCTAAATGCCTTGTCTTAGCTAACCACTTTTTAATGGGGATATAAGCCAAGTATATAAATATTTTAGTATAAATCAAATCCACCTACCACAAGTAAGTGTCTTTTTGTTCATATGGTTTGATAGATCAAATCCATGAAATAAGTAATAGAAAAAAACTTATTTAAACAAATTTTAGTTTAAGTTTTTTTGTTATATTTTCAACTTGAAACAATTTTTTTCCTATCCTTGAGCTTCTCTCTCAGCTTTCCTCTGATAATACTTTTGTAATGCTTCACCAAACTTTTCTCCGACAGTTCTCTTAGTGAAGAGTTTCCGTATTCTTTCTTGCCTCTTCTCTTTTTCTTCCTGTTGGCTCTCTTTCTTTATTTTCCTACCATCAACATTTGTTGCTTTTCCATCACTAGGTTTGTCCCTCTTATTTTTCTTGTCATTTGTATTTCCTTTTGATTCCTTACCATCATCTCTGTCTGATGAAAGCCGTTCTTTCTTTATTGACCTTCTTGGACTATCAAACTTTGAAGTGGATGGGGAACTCCTATGGGTCCTCATATCCCCCCTGTCACTTGTTGCCACTCGCTGGGAGGTGGGGCTGCGGGATCTAAAATGTCTCGGTTTTCTTTCAAAGGAACGGGACCTGTGTCTCCCTCTGTGTCTCCTTTCTTGCTCTGGAGTTCTCTCCCTTCCATAATGTCTTTCCCTGGACCTTCCTGTCCTTTCTCTAGTCTTCTCAGAGGTTTGATGCTTATGTTTTCTTTTCTCTCTCTCAACGTCTCTACTTCTTTTCATGGCATTGTACTGTTCCCTTCTGTCTCGGTAAGATTCTTTTTTTGTTGTCTCTGAGTCAGAGCTGCTAGGAGAGCTGTGTTGTTGGATAGGAGTTTTTTCCTGCTCACGGCGCTCTGGAGACTCACTGAGGTCACGTTGCGTGCGGTAATGCTTCTGTCTCCTGTTTTCATCTTTCTTTTTTAAGTTTTTGTCTCCAGTGTTTTCTTTCTCATCATCTTCACTCTTAGGTTCCTCCTTAACTGAAGTTTCACCCATCCTCTGCCTGAACAGGTGACTGTAGAACACACCAAAGTTCTTGTGCTTCATAACATCTACTTGCTCTGAGGAGTAAAAAAAACAAAATGACTAAATTTTCACTTCCTGACAATGTTTATGATGTACATACCTGGTCTGAGTGAAAAGTCACAGTCCTAACTCTACGGCACGATAATTTTTTTGCATTAAGTATAAATTATTTTGCATGGGCTAACAATGAAGGATAGACAGACTATCATTTATTTGGCAGTGGAATACCCTCCCATCAATTGCCAAAAAGGGTATGTGTATGAGACTGACTTTCCCTCTTATTCAGCTCTCCTCTCATATTGCACTTCTGAATGTTATAGCCCACTAGATATTGGAGGAAAGAACACTGATATGAAAGCTATTCAGGTTATCATAGATCTACAGAAGCAAGTTTTATCAATAAATTCATTTGTACTCGAAGAGCTTAAAGCAATGCACTCTCCAGGAGCTTGCACAAAAATTCAAAGCTGGTGGCCTCAAAGGTTTACCCGTCAACAAAAGCCATCTGTGAGGCCCTAAAAGGTATTCGAGAAGACAAGAAAATTTCTTGGGAGATGGCTGAAGATTAATTACAGCCTTAGAGGATGTCAACTTTAGAAGATAATCTTAATTTACAAGCTTGTGTCTCTCTTCATACAGTCCATTAACCTTGTTTCACAGTTATCATTCCAAAAAGAATCCACTAATAAATTACTAGCAAAGAAATAAAAGAATAAAGTTGTGATCCACTGAGTGTATTAACATTTTAACTGTTTGCTGTATATATTTAATCCTTATATGCCTTACCTTCTTTCATTTCCTGTAATTTGGCCTCTTCTTCAGCTTTCTTCAGCTCCTCCATCTTCTTGAGGTAGGAAGCTGTGACAAAGGATTCCTTGTCAGCAAATTCCTCCCCTTCTTCTTCTCGTTCCCTCTGTACTTTCCTCTCATTACGACGTTCTCCTTCAAGTTTGCGCTTTTCTGCATGTTTGATGAGGTTGTGGATGTATTTAGGCTGCCAAAACATAAGCAATGATTAGCAAAATAATTAGTCCTTGATACCCTAAATACCTAAATCTGAGGTAGATTGGATATATATAATTGAAAGGTTAAGAATGAAATACGTACAGTATTTATCTATATCTGACACCTGTTCCTAAGAGCTCTCCTCAGAGGATGATCTCCATCTATTCCTGTTCTTACATTTCCTCCTTGCATGCTCCAATCTTCCCATTCTCCTTTCTCTTATGTACTCTTACACTCTGTCCTCCCATTACACTAGGAACCATACTCATGTACACTCTTTGTCATCACACTTTCTAGCGTTCTTTTAATGTGGCCAAACCATCATAGGGTGCTGTGTTTGACCCTATCAATCACTCCACATTTTAGTCCTTCACCTCTTCATTCATTCTATAGTTAACATCCAGTTCAATTACTCAATTCACAGCAACATGTGATCTTAGATACTTATACTTAAAACAAGATAGATGGATAAAAAAGAAATATATATACACCATTATTACCTTCAGACAAAAAAGGTTGAATTGCATTTCGAGGAAGACTGACTTCCTGAAACTTCCTTTTTCACTGAAATAAAAAAGGACAACAGATCCTCACCTTCTTTAAGGAAGGATCTTTCACTGCCTGCTGGGCAGCCTTGGCTTCTTGCATGCTGTCATACACCTCATCATACTGGAACACTGATTCATCCTCCTCAAGGGCTTCACGGAGCAGTCGTTTCTGGAGGCTCTGCTGGCCTGAGTTTCCTGCAGATTTCTTTGGAAAACAAAATACATTTAAAAGATGTAGGAAATGGAATTCTTCCATATTTTGCATTTTCCTAACTTTGAAATTAGCATAGTAGGAAACCTAAGGAATAGTTACTTTAAGAGATGCCTCCACCCAGTTGAGGGGAGACTCTTCATCTTGGTCAAGCTCATCATCAGAATCCAGCAGAGGATTGAGTTTCCTGGTTCCCAGCCCTCCAGTCTTGTCTTTATTCTTGTTTGGCAATATCAAGCCATACCTGAAGTAGAAGTGTATTTTGAACACATTTAGAGTATGGAGGTGTAGTTTGCAGCACTTGTGTCAACACCTTAAAAAATAAGTACGGTAACTACGTTAATAATGCAAAGACAAGTGTTATCACTACGAGTGGTTAGGGTAAAGTAAAGTAAAGTAAAGGGGATGAAATGACCGGCCAAAAATCTACGGAGGTTTCACTGCAAGTTTCGTAAAGCACTACCATTTAGGGAATTTACGAAACTTACAGTGATACTTCCGTACATTTTTAGCTGAAAATTTCGGTAATTCTGGATAATAAGTCCGCCATCCCGATTCCCCACCAACCCCCCCTATCTCTTCAAACAAGCTTGGGGGATCCTGGGGAATAGGTTTTGGGGGTGGGATGAAAAATAAGCGAAATATGGGCCATCAAAAAAGCAAAGAAAATTTCGAAATTCCCTAACCTAACCTAACCTGAACATAACCATAACTTAACCTAACCTAATCTAGCCGGGGGGGCTGCGCCCCATCTGGACGCCCCCCGCTAGAACATTAACCCAACCTAACCTAACCTAGCACTACCATTTAGGGAATTTACGAAACTTAGTGATACTTCCGTGCATTTTTAGCTGAAATGTTCATCCTCTTTACGCAAAAAATACGCATTTGCGACGCATTTCATGTACCCCACCCGAAACCCCGCATTCCCACCAGGTTCCCAAGCTTGTTGGGGGGGGGGTGAGGGGAGAGTATGGGCAGAAACTAGAACTTTACCCGGGTGGGGAACATGAAATGCGTCGCAAATGCGTATTTTTTGCGTAAAGAGGATGAAAATTTCAGCTAAAAATGTACGGAAGTATCACTGCAAGTTTCGTAAATTCCCTAAATGGTAGTGCTTTACGAAACTTGCAGTGAAACCTCCGTAGATTTTTGGCCGGTCATTTCATCCCCTTTACGCAAAAAAATACGCATTTGCGACGCATTTCATGTATCCCACGCGAAACCCCGCATTGCCACCAGGTCCCCAAGCTTGTTGGTATATGTTCAGTTATTTGCCCGTCTCACAGCGGTAATTCTAACACTTCTCATCGGTTAGATCTCATTATTCTATGCTTTTTGAACAGGTTAGGTTAGTTAGATTAGGTTAGGTTATGTTAGATTAGGTTTGGTTTGGTTTGGTTTGGTTTGGTTTGGTTAGGTTAGGTTAGGTTAGGTTTGGTTTGGTTTGGTTTGGTTTGGTTTGGTTTGGTTTGGTTAGGTTAGGTTAGGTTAGGTTAGGTTAGGTTAGGTTAGGTTAGGTTAGGTTAGGTTAGGTTAGGTTAGGTTAGGTTAGGTTAGGTTAGGTTAGGTTAGGTTTGGTTTGGTTTGGTTTGGTTTGGTTTGGTTTGGTTTGGTTTGGTTTGGTTTGGTAGTACATCTAAGTGTTGCTTTTACACTTTTGATGGTTGGAACTAATAGATCTCATTATTTCAAGCATTTTGAACCCATGTTTCACGCGTGAAAATAAGTTAGTGCCGATTTTATGGATTTTTATCGGTTTTTGTGTTTTTCGAGTGATGGTGGTACATGGACGTGTTTATAACGGGCGAGGACGCTTTGTTTTGCCCGTCTGACAATTAGATACACTGGCTATTTATTTCTGGGCAAAATGTGGTGCATTTATCGTTTGGAAATAGCTGATTTTGTCTGAAATTGCCCAAGTTGCAACTTCGTGATGAAATTGCAATGTCACTTTTTAGCAATTTCCGACAAAAAAAACTATTTCCAAATTAAAAAGCACCATATTTTGCCCAGAAATAAATAGCCAGTGTATCCAATTATAAGATGGGCAAATAACTGAATATTTACCAGCTTGTTGGGGGGGTGAGGGGAGAGTATGGGCAGAAACTAAAACTTTACCGTGGTTAGTTCCGTAACCTCTTTACCATCGTGATGATCGAGTACATAAATGTTGATCCAGGCGGGATTTATTAACTTACTGTTTGGGTTCAGATGAAGACATAGCTAACGGTGTGTCTTGGATCTCACACTTCACTTCGATATTATAGATGGTGTGGTTTGTGCCCTGAGGCAGGAAGCAAGGCGAGGTGAGGCGATGAAAACAGCGTCACACCTTCATTAGAGCCACCAATCTTCTGTCATCTGATGATAGATTGTCACGCCTCCCCCCTGTAACGAAGTGTTCAATTGATGCAACTACAGCTTGAATTAACACCTCATGCTTAGTGCTCAGAAAGTTCAATGAGCAAAAGATATCTCACGTCACGGCTTGAAGTGCAGAGAGGTCGCTCTTCATTCCAATAAACAACACAAGTGAGCGTGTGGCCGTGTGCCGTGTGTCCAACGTTTGTTTGTTGACATTCTGACTTGTGACTCCTGAGCATCATCGTTTTCCTTCGGGATGAACATACTTGGACTTGGACTTAGGACGTGAGTACCCAGAATAGACTGTCGGCGTTCTCCCTCACAGTTTTCATACCTACTGTAAGAAGCAAAAAAGGGGCAAGAAACTAGAAATGTTCACTCCTTCCTATCTCAGCCAGCATCACACTTATACTCGACCCCCATAAGTGGCCCCATGCCTCTCATTCTGTCATTCGTGTTCATTATGCATTCTCTAAAAAACTCTTTCACTTTACCACACGACTGTTTCTCTTCCACTCAGTGCTAAGCCCCAGCAGATATTCCATTTGCATACTAACACTCCTCTCTCATCTCACTCCATTCTTCTACTCCTATTTCTTATGCCACTACCCCTAACATCTTATTTGTTATTCTATGTATTTTTTCCAATTTCAAAACATGATTTTTATTGTGGCCGGATCATATTACTTTTATGTATTCCAGCTTGACTTGGTGGTATGATTTGAGGTTTTCTTTCTAGACTAGTATCTCAGGTATATCGGTTCTCGTGTATATAACAACTTGAGTTATCACAGATAACAGATAACACATGGCAGTGACTTTCCACACTGGCTTATCCTTAGTTGTTGTCAAGACTACCTGTTAAGGTGTTGTCATTGAAAAGTTGTACTTGGTTGGATTTGGTAAGATAATTGTCTACTATAATTATTCTTTAAAGTAGCCTTTTCCAGTGTGGCTGCTTGTAGTTGCCGGATTCAGTTCAGATTATCTTCATGGATACTCCTGCTGCTGCACTCAACGCCAAATCATTTACATGTTATATATGTTAGAAAGAAAAAGAATCACTCGATATTCTTAAAACTAACTAGTGACAAACATGAGAATATGAAATACACATGCACAACAAATAAATGAATAAATAAAAAAATGATAATATATACCTATAGGTATATATATATATATATATATATATATATATATATATATATATATATATATATATATATAATTTCAGTACCTGTGTAACAGCCTACTTCACTAGTTCCCACTTGATATGAGCACACGATTCTCTGCCAGCACTAGCAGTCAATAGGTGGCTTTAAAAGACGGTTGGATCAGAGTATCGATAGGGATGACAGGTGGGATGGCTAAATATTGGATTATTCCAAGGATGGGGAACAAGGAGCTGCCTCGTGTAGGTCATTTAACTGGCCTCTTGCAGTCTCCCCATATCTTATGTTCTTATAAAAAAAAAAGTGTTGATTCTATTCACGACCTCCCACAGGACCTCGAGATGAAGGGCATAACAAAGGATACATTTGGTGTATTCCATGACCTTGACTCTAGTGTTGAGGTGAAGGTGGACCGGTACACCTTGACCAGCCCTTCAGGGGTTGAGGTCCAGGTAAGCTATGGACACTTTACTTTGTGATGGATGACTGGAAAAAATACTGCAATACCATAAAACTACAATATGTTATAAGATTGATATATTAATTAGGTTTAATCATTGTTTGCATCACTGTCCCACAGGTTATTTCCTATGGTGCCTGTGTAAGTGCCATTGTAGTGCCAGACAAATTTGGGAAGAAGGACCATGTAACTCTGGGATTTGATGACATGAAAGGTTAGTGAACATGTTTTAGTTGTTCCTGTTAGAGGTCACCACAGCAGATCACGGCTCTCCATCTCACCTTGTACTCCACACCTTACTTTGTCACATCAACCTGATGCATGTCCTTCCTTACCGTATCCACAAACCTCCTATTTTTCTAGGAGTAGTAGTAGTAGTTTATTGACAAAACATGCAAGTAATCAACAAACACAATATATTTTTCCCAACATGAAATTGATTAAATATTCCCTAAAGTAGTAGAGGGCAAACATATTTTAAGTGACACTATTTCCATGTAATGGTACCTGGCAAATACCATTTTTTATATACCACTGTATTTCCTGATGATTGTAAAAGGTGACAAGAAGGAATGGAGCGAAGAACATAAGAATATAAGGATGCTACAAAAGCCCTGGGACAAGTGGTAGTTCCTGTTACTCACTTATTACCTACATCCACCTCTCATTCCCATCCCTAAAGTCGTCTAGTCTTTTTAAAACTCCTTATCATCTGTGCACTAACTACCTGATGACTGAGTCTGTTCCAATCATCCACCACCCTCTTTGTAAACCAATTTCTGCCTATCTCTTTACTAAATCTACATTTTTCCAGGAGGGAAGCCCCTCATCTGTATTCTTTCCTATGAAAAGACAGGACGCATAATAGGAGAGGGAGAGTAAAGTCTCCCTGAATCCTGAATGTCTTGTCTTGGCTACCCTCTTTTAATGGGGATATAAGCATTGTTATATAGACTTGGCTAATTGAACAATCAAATGTCATACTACCGTCTTGAAGATTTTCTCTTTCATTATTGTTTTTGGGCAGTATATATGTACATATGAATAATTTATGTGATGTGCACATTTATGAGTTGTCACTTGTGTTGTAGGATATTTGGAGAATGGTTACCAAGGAAGCACTATTGGTCGATGTGCCAACCGCATTGGGAAGGGTAAGCTGGAGGTGGAGGGACAGCAGTACAGCCTCACCATTAACAACAACGGCAATCATCTTCATGGGGGGACAGGAGGTTGGGACAAGGTTAGTGTGTGCACTTAGTCCTCTGTGGCTGACAGCGAGGTTATGTCCATGGTTCAATGTTCAATTTTTATAATTTTCAGGTCCGTGTTTATCAAATTCAAATTTCTGCATAAGTTGTGGTCAAGATAAGATAAAAAATTTTATTGCACATAATTATACTTGGGATACTTTATATGACAACTCAACATTTTCATTGCACAGAAGTAACCCAGTAGTTGATAATGATGTTTTGTGTTGTTGGTTGCAGCATGTATGGGAGAGCTATGCCACTGATGAGAGTGTGGTGTTCTCTCGCCTGAGTCGTGATAAGGAGGAGGGTTACCCAGGCTCTGTTCTGGCTCAGGTGTGTACATAGTTATTTATGTTATCCCCAAATGTTCAGGTACTTAAGCAGAATTCAATCAATCAAGTCATTTTTGTTGTTTGGCATATTAAGCCATCTTATACCTCAAGGATGTAATCACAGCAAAAGAGTCACCACCTTCACTTGCCAAATGAACCCAACCAATTAATTTTCTGGTATTTGTTCTTCTAATGTAACCCCATCCTTGCACGCTCGAGTCCTTTCACTCTTCCATCCTCTCTCCTTCCCTCTCACATAATCTAACATTATTTTCCTACTTTATAGGGAGTCGTCCTGTTCACACTCAGCATCTTCTATTCCACTCTTATAAATGTTTCTTGTCATCTCACTCTCACCCATTTTCTCTAAGCGTCACAACCATTTCCTAGTGCTGCATTTCGCCACCTCCATACTCCACAACTTGTATACATGAATAGATGACACTAATTTTATACTTTGATCTTATTATGGGATGAGGTAAATAATTTGTCATTGGAACAGTGTTGCTTTGTTGCAGGTGAAGTATTCCTTAGATGCAGCAGGAGGACTAAGAATAGACTTTGAGGCCATGACAACTCAAGCCACACCTATCAGCATGACCAACCATTGCTTCTTCAACCTAGCAGGACATGTAAGTGTAACAGCCAGTATTGTGTGCCTTGAATCCCTACCATGAATCCATGGGGGTAAAGAGAGGTTTAAGGGATAGTATTAGTATAGAATATAGGAGTAGCAGTGAAAAAGAAATTTCATCCAGGTGTCATTGTTCACATTGACATTAATCCATGCTACATAGGTACTTCTGTGGCTTCTGGGTAAAGCATAGCTTCTTATGAGTTTTCCTGGATGCAGGAATCTTAATCATAAAGGAATGGCTAGTATAAATGGTGATGGTTTGGAATTTATAATGCTGCATATTTAAAATTATGTGTGATGGACAGACTCTTCTTTCGTCCCATCCCGGCATATGATTAGTGATTGTTCCATTTGATTGGTGTTCATAGAGTGGAGGGA
The DNA here is from genome assembly GCA_036785275.1 of Cancer borealis. Taxonomy (NCBI): domain Eukaryota; kingdom Metazoa; phylum Arthropoda; class Malacostraca; order Decapoda; family Cancridae; genus Cancer; species Cancer borealis. The sequence continues at coordinate 46,900 of JAXIVD010002510.1, forward strand.
GTGTGGGGTTGTTCCATTAAGTTGGTCATAGCAGACTAGCACAATGTTTTTATCCATTGAGTTTTATGTAATATTCCTTGGTTGTGCCACTGAGATGTTCCTTCCTTGACAGGCTGCAGGTCAGAGGGCCATCTTGGAGCACATTGTGAGAGTGAATGCTGATCACTTCACACCTGTGGGTCAGGATCTCATACCAACAGGTTATTTCTTTATTTTTCAATTTTTCGCCCCTACTGTAGAAAACGTTATTATTCTTGATATGAAATGCTGCTATAAGGTTTCCAAAATATATGTGATGTAAAAATTAGATATATTCAAAATCCTTATCATCATCATTGCCTTTACAGAAATTTATGTTAGGTATATGTTGTTTTGAACTTTTTTCCCATCAAAACTTAACTTCTCCAAGCATGAATTTTGTTGTGCACGATGAGCTCAGGAAACCAACTATCATGTTTGTGGGATGAAGGTTGATAGTATATCTTTGCAGTTCTTCAGTTCTTGTTTGAGGGGGAACATGAATGCAATATTCATGTTTGGACAGGGTGGCCTAGTGTGATAAAGATGATGATGATGAGGATAATTATACCTTTCCAGGAGAGTTGGCTCCAGTGAGAGGTACAGCTTATGACCTCCGTATGCCCATAACCTTTGGGGAGGCCTTGCCTAAGGCACCAGGTAATGGCTTTGACCACAACTTTTGCCTTCAGTTCAAGCACAGAGGTGAATTAGAATTGGCAGCCTGTTTCTTGCATCCACCAACAGGTAAGACAGGAAAGCCTTAATGATATAGCATTAGAAGACTGAGAAAATTTATATTGAGACAAAACTACATTTATCATAGATTAGGAGTACATAGAATGAATTTGTACATACTTATATGGGATACAGGGTATTATTGAGTTAGCATTTAGCTTTTAATTTTTTTCTTTGCCATACAACTGGCTAACTCCTGCATAATTTGGGTGACATCTTGTAAAATAGTATATGATGAATAATGCCTCCAGCATCCAGTCAACTGCTGTGACTAATGGTATAGTTGAACAAGGAAAATATTTTTTAGAATCTAAAAATTGAAATTGTCCAGTTGTATTTGTCAAGTCTTTTCTATTACAAGGCATTCAGTAGAAATGTTATGCTTATTTGAAAATATTTTAATGCAAAACGGTGTAGAATGGTGAGCATGAGTGAATCTTAGTTTCATGACTACCTAGCTTCGAAACAAACACTCTTGTGTTTGTGGTAACATTTTGTGGAGTGCCCAAATTATATTTGATAATCAGTTTGATTAGTCTAAGCACACTTTGGATCAGGTCGTGGACTGGAGGTGTACACCACTGAACCAGGAGTACAGGTTTACACGGGTAACTTTTTGCCCAAAGAAGAAAAGAAGATGATTGGTCGTAATGGGTCATCATACACACACCAAGGAGCCTTTTGCTGTGAACCTCAAAACTTTCCAGATGCTGTTAACCAGGTGCTGTATATGCATGCAATATTTAAAATTCTTGTTAAAAGTATAAGGAAGTTAAAGTGGTAGAACTCTTGTAGTCCCCACCACAGAGGTGATCATAGACTATGAAACAGTTTTCAACTCGGTATAAACCTCAGCAGTTATAAAAACGCTCAGGAAGCAGGTGTTAGTGGAAATATATGTGAAGGTATTAGAAGACATCTATAATGATAATGAGATGACAAAGAGAGTGCATATGAGTATGGTAGAGGCAGTGGGTTGAAGAGGACGACTTCCAATGAAATGGTAGGATAGAGTGGTAGAGTATGTAAGAGAAAGGGAAGAAAGGAGAATGAGAGAAATAGAGGGAAGAAAGTAGAATGAAAAGACTAGAGTATGTAAGTACATGAATAAATGGAGACTTTTTTGTTGTGGCCATCTCCTGGGGAGAGTTCTTAGGAACAAGCATCTGATATAGATAGATAGATAGAAAATTTATCACTTGGTATTAATCTAAATTGCATGAAATAACTTTGGTGTCTCCTCTTCCCCTTAAATGGGTTTGCCCAACAAGTGCTGCCTTGTCTTTACACCCATTATTCCACTACTGCCATGTAGCAATAGTTTCAATAGCCTTACTGACTGAATTCCTAATTATGTGTCCTCTTTCTCACAGAGCAACTTTCCTAGTGCCATATGCTATCCTGGAAAGCCCTACAAGCACTCCATGATGTACAAGTTCTTTATACAACAGTAGAATTTTCCTCACTTCTGGTAGACATTTTATGGTAATTGTTACTATTATATTTGCATGATATATTCTTTTGTTTCTTTAAATTATAGTTCTTTTTTCAGTAAACTGCAAACCTTTGCTATTGACGACAGTTACAGTCTGTAAAGGTTTCATGAACTGTAAAGTTAACTTTAAATGGAAAAAGAAAGGTTACGTTCTAGAACTCTCCTGACTAACTCTTTGCCACCTGCACTTGTATTTATATCCAATTCCTAAATTAATACATTTTATGAAACCTATAAAGACATACTCAACCAATCATATAATCAAAGTTGTGCTTTGTGATCTGAGGTTTGAGAACGAAGACTGACATCTATTTCCCTCCTGAAGATACTTTTAGTTTATCCTTTGATCCTCACCTGCAATGGTGGCAAGTGTTGTTTTTTCTGCACCTCTACAACTATTAGCTGATAATGGCTTAATGTTATTTGACTTGTTGGAAGTGACAGATGGAAAAGTGCCTTGATTATTGAACTTCAAGAAGTCAGAAAGGCCAGAGCCCTATATTTTCTAACATATCAAGGTTTTAGTGTACTACATCCAACGTCCCTCTTTGCATGGCATGAGTTGTATAGTTGTAGTATTTTATCCTTTTATTTGTTGCAGCCATTTTATTAAACTGAAATATTGAAGTATGTATTTTTACCTTACAACTGTGCCCACTGGGGCTGAAACATGGAATATGGCAGTAACGTAGGAGAGATTGAATGTAATGGAGATGAGGTGTCTGAGGAGTATGTGTAAAGTAACGCGTATGGACTGAGTGAGAAATGAGGAGGTGCAAAGAAGAACAGGTGTTACGAGAGAGTAGAGCAGTGTTTTGAGGTGGTTTGTACGTAGCTACATATGGAGAGAATAGAGGACCAGTTGGTGAAGAGAATAGTAGGATACGATGTAAGAGGTGTGAGGTTGAAAGGAAAGACAAGAACGGGATGGATGGACGGTGCAAAAAGAACATTGAAAGAAAGAAGAATGTCTGTAGAGCAAGGAAGGATAATTATGCATGATAGAAGTGAATGGAGAGCAGCGGTGAATGCATGATTAATGACGCAGCCTTGACCCCTGGAGGAGGTTGTCGTGCATCTGATGTGACCCTTGGATCATGTTGGGTGCGGGGAGGGAGAGGACATGAGTTGAATATGAAGCTGCAAGGAGGCGTGGTGGAAGGGCCATCTTTGTCCATCTTTGATTTGAGTCACACTTCCTTTTGGGGCTTGTGAAGGGAGGTGAAAGGATGCTTCTTAAGAGCTGTTGCCGACCAGCTTCTATAGTGTTTGCAGTCACGTGACCCCAGCTGGTGTGTCCGCCATATCGCCCGTCAAGTGGAGTCACAGAATGTAAACATTAAACAATACAGATACGAGATCTTTTCAGCATTGTTGTAATCTTGTTATTGACCATGTCAGCAGCAAATTTAATAGTCAGTGATCACATCAAACACCTTACAAGTGAGAAATTACACAGATATCATGTAAAACTGGGTATTTTAGAGGCATGTGACCCATATGAAGCCCCCGGTGTTTTGTTTACATCATTGACAGCTCCTGCAGTATTCATACCAGACTTGGAATTTGGTGACTAATGTCACAAAATTGATGGTAAAGAAAAAGTTAGTCCAACTATATCGGGAAAGTAATCAAACAGGTAAGAATACCATGTGTTCATGCATTTCGTTTTCACTTAATGTCACTACTTCTGTCACTAACATTCAACTCTTGAGATATTTGGTTGAAATTATTACAAGACGGTCGTGCAGTCATACATTGATGCCTCTAACATGTAGCTTACCACCTTACGTTCTAATAAATCTGATGCACTGGAATATCACCAATTATAAAAGTAATGCTTTAATATAGGAGTACTTACCCTGCTTCTCTGATTAGGTGTAAAAGTGTCCCTCTTTATGGCTCTAACCCATTCACGTGCCAATGTTTCATCTTTTGGGAAAGAAAATATACCCACTTTAGGACCAGTAGCATACTTTCCTTTGCAACGAGATACACAACACTTGCTGGGCATGTTATGCGAAGCACAGAGCTGCGGAAGTTTGAAAGGGGCCATGGTTCACATTGTCGGAGACATTCTTGGCAACAGAGGACACGAACAAATATATTCGTGGCTTGGTGGATAAACACTGGATAGTGAACAGCATGTTGGTCATTAGGAATGCAAAATCTTGAGACAACACGTACTCCCCGATATCACGAGTAGAGTTGCCATGTTTGCTGGTTGAAGAGTCCCTGCGGGGCCTGGAGCTGCCGGGTTCTCAGAGCGTCGTTGAATTGTGTTGTGTGATGCAGGACCTTCCGAAATACAGCTGCCTTTCTGACCCTTGTACCTTACTGCCATCCAAGGAACTATAGTAGTACAGGGATTAAACACTGCACGGCACCCGGATAGGAAAGCCACTTTCCTGAAATGCAGCAATCAGTGCCTCGCCTGATGAGCTCCAACACTCTCCTCACTAGTCACGCTCGGCCCTTTATCACTGGCCTACCACTAATAAGTTCTCTACGAAAAAGTTCAAGTTTTATGGATGTTTATACTTTCTTACCAACGCAACAGCAGTAGTGAGGACTTAACTGTATTCTCACGATACCAGTTGAACCATACTTCGTCGAAGTCAATTGTAGGCGATCAGCAAGTTTGGAAAAATTGAAAATACACGTCGGTCCCAATTTTCAGGGCGAACAAGGAGCCTCGTATCGTTGCTCTGCGTTCCAGTGGATACACACTGACTTTTTATCATGGTGACGAGATACAGCATAGATCAGATCCTCTCCCGCGGCACCTCGTCCTCGCCGCCCATAACCCCCACCCCTACACTCCTCTCCACGACGCCTCACACCCCGCTGTGGCGCCCCACTTCTCTCGCCGATGGTCTTCTTGAGACAAGCCACCACCTCACAGCGAACAAAAGATATAATGAACCTCATCATGGAGACGCCAAAACAGAAACTCTCACGACAGACGACGCTGAGGATACACTAAAGAGGATCGAGGGGCGTGTCGAGGACGTGCACCATCTGGCCCGACCCGTAGCCCTGCGTCCCTCCCACAGCCTCAACTTGCCTCCCCGCGACTCAACGACACTTGAGACCTTTGGACTGCGGTCTGACCTGGGTTACAGTGGACTGGAGGACGGCGTATACGGAATGATGCTTCGGCATTACATGGAGGCTCACTACCACCTGGGCGGGCCCCGCACCCTCTTGCCTCTCTCCTTCCAGGGATTCGATTCAGGTGATTGTGTGCGTTTTCAGTGCCTCGTGTTTCCTGTTGTCCAAGTCTAAGTGAAGTTTCATTGCGGTATGTATGACCTTGTTTATATCTATGTTTGTTCTTCGTGGCAACGCAGTGACGTGGGTTGTTGAAAGACTTGTCACTACGTGTTTGTGTAATTCTGTTTTATATGTTTGTTGGTCTTGGAAATATGAGTTGTTCACTTGATTGTATAGAAGGTTAGGGAAAGTTATGCTTTGGTTAGTTATGCTAGGACAAAATGTGTTGCTTGTCCTCTTTGGGATGCTCAAAGGTAGCACCGAGCTAGCCGCTTAGTGTAATAGCTAGTTCAGCACGGCTTGGTGGGTGTCTTATCCCCAACAGGATTATAACACTTTCCTATAGCAGTGTACTGGCTGCCAACAGACAATTATAGTCCACCCACAGCAGTGCCTACTGGTAACAGACAGACAAAGCCCGGCCACAGCAGTGTTCTGCAGCGACAATGTACTCATACTCTCTTGCAGCAGTGTTCATGCTCCACGCCCACAACATAGTTATACGTTATAGCCTTCACTTTTGATAGTGTTGCCAGCGCCCTAAGGACACCTATGTCCAGTCTCTTAAAAATAGACCTTGCTTGTAACTTCTACCACAACAGTGTCTTCACCTAATGTTTATTGAACAAATATGTAACCTTTCTTCTCGAAAGAGTTATAATTCCCTCGCCCATAGCAGTGCTCTCACCGTATGTCCACATGATAATAATTGTCATGTGGATAGACGGGATTATTATCAACTCTTCGCTCAGAAGTGCTTACAAGACAATTATAACCCCCTCTCACCTACAACATTGTTTTCGCCACCCACAGGTCTGATGCACCCCGGTGGGAGCGGACGCACGCGGCGCCGCGGGGGTCAGGTGAGGTTCACGGCGCAGCAAACCCGCCAGCTGGAGACGTGGTTCGCGCGCCACAAGTACATCACACCGCCCCAGAGGAAGACCATTGCCAGGGAACTGAGGCTACACGAGAAGCAGGTAAGAAAGTAACCATTGGTGAAGTACCTCGTTGGTGCCTGCGTCACCTAGTGGCGAAGCCTACCTGAAGTTACTTGTTAATGCCTGTGCTAGCTATCTTACCTAAGAATAACGTTAAAATGTTCAATAGTTGATCGCTCGCCTTTTTATCGTTCCGCAGGTGAAGACGTGGTTCCAAAACAGACGCGCCAAGTGGAGAAAAGTGCAAGCACAGGTAAGAGAGAGAGAGAGAGAGAGAGAGAGAGAGAGAGAGAGAGAGAGAGAGAGAGAGAGAGAGAGAGAGAGAGAGAGAGAGAGTCTGCACGAGACCAAGGGCGGTAACGAAACTTTTATTTATTTATTTCATATTTATTTTCTGTGTGAAGTAGTAGAAAATAAGTAGAGAATATATATCAATCCTAGTACATGTGTCAACGGTAAGCCATCAGAAGGTAGTCACACACGCGCCCAGGACCATAGGCAGCAACCCTGACTAGTTTTGAAGAACGTCGTGATAGGTGGGATGGTGGGGAGTATCGCTTATGAATTCTTATTGCTATTAGATTAGTAGTTATTATTTTGTTTTTATTATCGTTTTTACTTATTAGTATTATCACATCTGACATGAATATGATGGCACATAATTAGGCTCTTGAAGGTCAGATATTGGAGGGTGGAGGTGTGAGTTGATATATATCACGTCTTCAAGAGATAAGATTTTTTTTCTCTCTCTCTCTCTCTCTCTCTCTCTCTCTCTCTCTCTCTCTCTCTCTCTCTCTCTCTCTCTCTCTCTCTCTCTCTCTCTCTCTCTCTCTCTCTCTCTCTCTCTCTCTCTCTCTCCCTCTCTCTCTCTCTCTCTCTCTCTCTCTCTCTCTCTCTCTCTCTCTCTCTCTCTCTCTCTCTCTCTCTCTCTCTCTCTCTCTCTCTCTCTCTGCACCAGTCCAACGAATAGCATGCATCAGTAGGGAAAAAACGGCGATAATTTGCCAAGTTAATGGGAACAGACTGTGTACAAGTGTTTTCGCAACATCATGAGTCGTTGGTAGTGTCGTTGAGTTTGAAACAGGTCACTACACCCTTCAAACCAAGCCCTTGCTTGTATACGAGGATAAAGTAAGCGACAGAAAAGTAAACAGCTTGTTGTGTACACTATAATAGGGACTTCGTATACTTACCACATTAAAATAATACAAGTGAATAAGTATAGCCTACTAAATGCTGTTCAATAATACTTTCTTGACATGATTATTGATAAGAAGATAAGTAGATAAACATCTCATGAGGGTCCTTTTCCCGATGAAGCTTATAATTATGACGTCCTTATATGACGAACATAAGAAATTGTCAAGTAGATTTATACCTTGTTTGGAATTAAAGGTTTCATTCATCTTGCCCAATAATGCATAATACAAACAAATAAGTGAATGTCGTGTTTACTTCATCTGGCGGAATAAATGACAAACAAACGAGTTGCATATTTGTAATAAAATAAAGAACGAGAAAACAAGTAATTAAACAGCTTGGTGCCTGCAATCAAATATTTTATGTAAGAGCGTTGCCTAGCTTGCAGCAGCTGCGGTCAATTAAGAGAGGAAGTTGATAAAACGTTTAGCGGTAAATTTTCTGTGCGATAAGATTATTTTTTTCTGTCATTGTCAGTAGCAAACCCGTGAGGCTGGCTTGCTGACTGACTTTCTGGCTGGCTGGATTACTGGCTGGCTTACTGGCTGGCTGACTGGCTTTTTTGGCTGACTGGCTTTCTGGCTAGCTTGCTGACTGGCTGGCTGGCTGGCTGGCTTTCTGATTGGCTAGCTTTCTGGCTGGCTGGCAGTCTTTCTGGCAGGCTTTCTGGGTGGCTGATATTTTTGGCTACCTTGCTGACTGGCTGGGTGGATGACTGATTGGCTGGCTGGCTGACTAGACTTGAGAGCAACTTTGTTTAAGCGTTCATGAACAACCGTCCTTACTTTAATCTCAACCATTTTGCTCAACTCACAGCCCAAGAAAAGTCATGGAGATAAGTTGATAAATGATAAACGAATGAATGAATTAACAAATAAGTAAATACGTAATAGACGAATGAGACAATGAATGAATACGTGAAAAAGAGAATCCACGAATAACGTTTCCCGCGAAAGAGTATTAACTGGTTTGATAAAAGATGCTATGCAGTGAGCCTGTTAAAACGCCAATTAATGCATCCTTTCTGGCCGTATTACCTGGGAGGAAGTCACTGCTAGGTACCAGGAGCGTTATCAGGGACTGTTAATACGACCGCTTCCAACCAGTACCGTTTATAGCCCAGTTGTTATGTGTAATGAGCAATAACTAACCCGTCATTAATTGCCTAAACGTCATGACGAAATACTCACTCGTCCAGGCTGTTTATCCCTTTCATTCCAGTTCATAACACGTTCATTAGATTGTCATAGTAATTGGCTTCCCTCTCTCCTCCCTCCAGCCTTTTCTCCTCCTCCCAAACTCAGCGGAGAATGCAGTCCGCTATAATCGTTCTAAATCTTCATACTTGGTGATGATTCAAGGAACGTGAATCACATGCAAGCAGCTGTTACAGTCTCCTTGTCGCTCTTGCAGTTGCTCCCTTCATCCTCCGTTAACGCCTTGATAAAGTGATAGCATCCAGAATCCTTGTTGGGATCTCGTGTAGCAGATAAGCGCGATAACTTCACTTGGGTCTGTGGGAGGTTGGGTGAGGGAGCGAAGAAAGACTGTCATCGGTAAAAGGAATCTCGCCGTGTGAACACTGATCCTCGCCAACACCAATGTATTACCTCACATGCCATCATAATAGTGCTGCTTAGAAAGGTTCGAACGGGTTTTCACGATCATTACTACCACCACTACTACTATTATTACTAGTAATAATAATACAAATAATGATAATGATGCTATAATAATAATAATAATAATAATAATAATAATAATAATGATGAAAATAATGATAATAATAGTAATAATAATAATGATAATAATAATAATAATAATGATAATAATGATAACAATACTAATACTAATAATGATAATAATAATGATGATAATAATAATAATAATAATAATAATAATAATAATAATAATAATAATGATAATAAAAAAATTAATGAATGAAATAAAATAGAATAAATGATAAATTAGTGACATAATTGTAAGTAATAAATGAACAAATATACGACTGATTGCACCAATAATCCTGATAAACCGTGAATCAGACTCGTACTGCACGTTGACAATCCGAGGTGGTCCGTGTTGATTGATAACCAGTGAGCACCCACCAAGGACGCGTACAACTGCTGCTTATAAAATGTGATAACGCACCGGCTTAATCTTTTTGATGGAGTAATGCTGGTTCTATCGCCTCTCTGCTTAATTAACTCCTTCGCGGTCTGTTGCCGTCAGGAGGGAGAAGGGCGTCTGTGGCATTATAACGGGTAGTTCCCATGAGTCGTGATCCTTACTGACCAGAAAAATCTTTGCTAGTGAGGTTAATTAATCTAATAATCGTTTTGTTATTGGCATCTCCATAAAGGCTCATCTGTGCAGACAGTGTTCCCGTGTGGGTGGAAAGCTCCACGGCTTACCTACATGCGTGGGTTATGCACAGCACTTGTTTACCAACATCCCGCCACACTCACAGTGGACCCTCGCTTCTCAGCACACGAACACGCCGTGGTGGTGCCATAGTTCCAACCCAGGACTTTCATTTGAAGGGCTTCGTGGGAGCAAGGGAGAGGACTCAGTTGACCTGAGCGCTGAAAGCTCAAGGCAACAAAATACAAAGTCTGGATGGGCTGTTTGAGAGGGATGCTGAAGGGAATTTTGGGGCTGAAGCCCCTACCCTCCCTAGCGTAGTCACTGTCCAAGCAGCGTGTCTTTCAGCTACATTAACGTCATACATAGTGACAGAAGTCACTGTGAGGAGCAAGGTGGCCTGACATTTTTGTCACCTGTGGGCCGCCAACCTTCCGAGGTGTTCGTTGAATCACCACACCTGGCGGCCCTTAATGAGGCGACCATCAATCACGTTCAAATGTGGGTTGTCGGTGTAGTCACTCGAGGCGACACGTCGTTTTCACTTCGTCTGTTATCTTGGTGACTTCGTATCGGTGTTGAGGTGGTGTTAGTGGTAGTGTTGGTGACACATGCTATCAGTGATGGAGTACCAATACTTGGTATTCGCTCCTCCTCCTCCTCCTTCTCCTTTTCCTTCTCTTTCTCCTGTTACCGCTCTGCTTCCCTCTGGAACTTGTAGTATAATTGATAAGCAGGTTATGTAATGCTTATTACTGCAAGTAGCTTTGTTACAGGACAACAAATCACCAGTTCGTCTTTCATAGTACATGCAGTTTGTCGTTCTCGCATCCATCTTACTATTCCTGACTACTTATGATATCCTCCTCCTCCTCCTCCTCCTCCTCCTCCTCTTCTTCTTCTTCTTCTTCTTCTTCTTCTTCTTCTTCTTCTTCTTCTTCTTCTTCTTCTTCTTCTTCTTCTTCTTCTTCTTCTTCTTCTTCTTCTTCTTCTTCTTCTTCTTCTTCTTCTTCTTCTTCTTCTTCTTCTTCTTCTTCTTCTTCTTCTTCTTCTTCTTCTTCTTCTTCTTCTTCTTCTTCTTCTTCTTCTTCTTCTTCTTCTTCTTCTTCTTCTTCTTCTTCTTCTTCTTCTTCTTCTTCTTCTTCTTCTTCTTCTTCTTCTTCTTCTTCTTCTTCTTCTTCTTCTTCTTCTTCTTTTTCTTTTTCTTTTTCTTTTTCTTTTTTCTTTTTCTTTTTCTTCTTCTTCTTCTTCTTCTTCTTCTTCTTCTTCTTCTTCTTCTTCTTCTTCTTCTTCTTTTTCTTTTTCTTCTTCTTCTTCTTCTTCTTCTTCTTCTTCTTCTTCTTCTTCTTCCTCTTCTTCACCCTGCCCGTACACCCAGCCGTCCTCAGCAGACAGTAATCAGTGTAATGGCTGTGGTGAGGCCGCCCCGTGTCAGGATGCTTCACGTATACCAACAATGAAGCCGCAATAACCTTTATATAGGCCACGCCAGCAC
>JAXIVD010002511.1:7500-20000 GCA_036785275.1 Cancer borealis
GGGTTGGATGGATAGTGGAAAGGGTATGAGGGAGAGAGGAAGGGGAAGGGCTGGATGGATGGGGGAGTGGGATGAGGGTGAGAAGAGGGAACTAATCTGGAGTGATAGGGGAGTGGGATGAAGGAGAGAGGAGGGGAGGGGGCTGGATAGATGGTGGAGTTGGATGAGGGAGAGAAGAGGGGACAGTGCTGGATAGATAGGATAGTGGGATGAGGAAGAGAAAAGGAGGTGGTGCTGGATGGATGGTGGAATGGGATGAGGGAGAGAGGAGAGAGCGGTGCTGGATGGATGGAGTAGTGAGGTGAGGAAGAGAGGAGGGGGTAGGGGTGGATGGATGGTGGAGTGGGATGGGGGAGAGAAGAGGGGACGGGGCTGCATGGATGGTGGAGTAAGATGAGGGAAAGAGGAGAGGGCGGTGTTAGATGGATGGTGGAGTGGGATGAGGGATTTAGGAGGGGGAAGAGCTGGATGGATAGGGAAGTGTGATGAGGAAGAGTGGAGAGTGCAGGGCTGGATGGATGGTGGAGTGGGATGAGGGAGAGAGGGATGGCCATGGATGGATGGATAGGGGAGTGGGGTGAGGGAGAGAGGAGAGGGCTGGGCTTGATTGATGGGGGAGTGGTATAAGGGAGAGAAGAATAGGCAGGGCTGGATGGATGGGGAATTTTGATAAGGGAGAGGGAAGGGGGCATGGCTGGATGGATGGTGGAGTGTGATGAGAAAGTGAGGAAGGGGCAGGTTTAGATGGATGGTGGAATGGGGTGAGGGAGAGAGGAGGGAGTAGGACTGGATGGATGGGGGAGTGAGATGAGTGAGAGAAGAGGGGGCGGGACTGGATGGATGGGGGAGTGGGATGAGGGAGAGAGGAGGGGGCAGGGCTGGATGGATGGGGAAGTGATGTGAAGGAGAGAGAAGAGGGCAAATCTCGATGGATGGGAGTGGGATGGAGTGGGATGAGGGAGAGAGTAGGGGGTAGGGTTGGATGGATGGGGGATTCGGATGAAAGAGAGAGGAGGGGGCAGGGATCGATAGGTGGGGGATGGGATGAGGGAGAGAGGAGGGGGCAGGGCTGGATGGATGAGGTATAGGGGTGTGAGGGAGCGAGGAGGGGACATGGCTGGATGGATGGGGGAGTGGGGTGAAGAAGAGAGGAGGGGGCAGGGCTTAATGGATCGGAGAGTGGGATGAGGGAGATAGGATGGGGAGGGGCTTGATGGATGGGAGAGTAGGATTAGGGAGAGGAGGGCGGGACTGGATTGAATGTGGAGTGGGATGAGGGAAAAGGGATGTGATGTGGGAGAGAGGAGGGGGCAAGGCTGGATGGATGGGGGAGTGGGATGAGGGAGAGAGGAGGGGGCAGGGCTGGATGGATGGGGGAGTGGGTTGAGGAAGAGAGGAGGAGACAGGGCTTGATGGAGGAGGTAGTGGTGTGAGGGAGAGAGGAAGGGGCAGGGATTGATAGATGTGGAAGTGGTTTGAGGAAGTGAGGAGGGGGTAGGGCTTGATGGATCGGGAAGTGGGATGAGGGAGATAGGAGGGGGAGGGGCTGGATTGACGGTGGAGTGGGATGAGGGAGAAGGAAGGGGGCAGGCCTGGATGGAATGGTGAGTGGGGTGAGGGAGAGAGGAAAGAGCAGGGCTAGATGGAGGGGGAGTGAGATTAGGGAGAGAGGAGGGGGCGGGGCTAAAAGGATGGGGGAGTGGGTGAGGGAGAGAGGAGGGGGCAGGGCTGGATTGATGGTGGAGTGGGAAGAGGGACAGAGGAGGGCGAAGGGCTGGATGGATGGGGGAGTGGAGTGAGGGAGAGAAAAGGGGGCAGGGTTGGATGGATGGGGGAGTGGGATGAAGAGAGGAGGGGGCAAAGCTGAATGGATGGGGGAGTAGGGTGAAGGAGAGAGGAGGGAACTGGGTTGGATAGATGGTGGAGTGGGATGAGGGAGAGAAGAGGTGGTAGGGCTGGATGGATGGGGGAGTGAGGTGAGGGAAAGAAGAGGGGGTGGAGCTAGATGGATTGGGGAGTGAGAGGAGGGAGCGAGGAGGGGGCGGGACTAGATGGATACCAGAGTAGAGTGAGGGAGAGAAGAGGGGACGGGGCTGGATGAATGGTGGAGTGGGATGAGGGAGATAGGAGGGGGCTGTTCTGGATGGATGGGGTAGTGGGGTGAGGGAGGGAGGAGGGGGTAGGGTTGGAAGGATGGGGAATGGGATGAGGGGAAGAGGAGGGGACGAGGCTAGATGGATGGTGGAGTAAGATGAGGGAGAGAAGAGGGGCAGGGCTGGATGGATGGGGGATTGGGGTGAGGGAGAGAGGAGGGGGCAAGGCTGGATGGATAAGGAAGAGAGGAGGGGGCATGGCTGCATGGATGGGGGAGTGGGATGAGGGAGAGAGGAGGGGGAAGGACTGTATGGATGAGGGAGTGGGATGAGGCAGAGAGGAGGGGGCAAGGCTGGATGGATGGGGGAATGGGATGAGGGAAAGAGAAGGGGCAGGGCTGGATGAATGGGGGAGTTGGATGAGGAAGAGAGAAGGGGGCAAGGTTGGATGGATGGGAGAATGGGGTGAGGGAGAGAAGAGGGGGCAGGGCTGGATGGATGGGGGAGTGAGATGAGGGAGAGAACAGTAGACAAGGCTGGATGGATACGTGAGTGAGGTGAGGGAGGGAGGACGGGGCAGGGCTGAATAGATGGGGGAATGGGGTGAGGGATGTTACGGGTGTGAATGGGAAGGGAGAGGGAGTGAGGGAAAATTGTTTTTGATGGAAGGGGATTAAGGAATGAGGGAAGGAATAGTAAGGAGGAGGAATGGAAGGGTAAATGAGAAGAGGGAAGGGAAAGGAATGGCGTGAGGGAGAGAAAGGAAAAATTAGGGTTGGAAGAAAGAGTGGGGAGGAATGAAAAGAGGGAGTGAGGAGAGAAGAAGGGATAGGGATATATCTACCTACCTACCTATCAACCTACCTACCTATCTATATATCTACCTACCTATCTACCTATCTATATATTTACCTACCTTCCTACTTATCAATATATCTATCTATCTAACTACCTACCTACCTATCTACCTACCTACCTACCAATTTTATTGAGTTTGGGTTTTCTTCACAGGTCCTTTGTTTGATTTCAACAAATAATTAGGTCACCATCTTCCAAGGCCTGGTGCAGCAGGTTGGTGACCTTGTTTAATTTAAAGCTCTTATTGAGCTTCCACCTGAAGCGAGAGAGGTGCTCCGAGTCGGGGATGACCTCCAGCGCATTTGCCACAATGTCAATGACATCAGACTCCTGCTGGTTACGGTCAGTGTCCCTCTTAGCCAGACCGAAGTCCAGCAAGCAGGCAGGCACGTCGTCCTGGTCGGACACGTCCACCAACACGTTCTTGCTGTGGATGTCACCGTGGGTGACGCCCCTGGCATGCAGGCGCTGCACTATGCTGCACACCTGCACGAGGGCCAGCAGACAGGTTCGCACCCCTCCGTGCTTTAGACAGTGTTCCAGCCGCTCACCTGGGCACAACTCCATCACCAAGGAGGGAGGAGAGTCAGTCGTCACCCCGTAAAACCGGGGCATCCCAGCCTCGCCATCCAGCTCCTGCAGTAGCTCCGCCTCCTCAGAGGTTTGCACTATGAGCTCAGGGTCGTCCACAGGCTCCTTAATTGCCACCTTTACAATGTTATCCCGGGAGAGAGCCAGCCGCCCCCTGTACACTACGCCGAAGTACCCTTCACCCAGGGCCTTCCCCCTTTTCAGGTGTTTCTTTCTGATGGTATTAATATTTCCGCTGGTCCGGTGAGCATATTCATGGGAATGCCGGGTCGTCAGCAAGTTATCAGTTCGTGAATGTCGGGTAGTCATCAAGTTATCAGTCCGAGAGTGTCCAGTCGTCATCAAATTATCCGTCCGAATCCGAGGCTTGGCTATATCTTCAGTAGCGAGAATTAATCCACCAGCGGCTTGCTAGGCCAACTGGCTTCCGCGAGACTGCTAATTAGTACCACTGGCGCTCACTCCCGTAAGTTAACAGGATTGTAGCCACCAATCCCAAGTAAAAGCACCAGTAAGAACAAGCTGCCGCACCTCGTCAAGCTTACACAGTCTCTTGCCCAAGTGGGTGGCTACCCTTGGGCCGCGGCAGTATTATATAGTATATATAAAGGGCTGGTCACCCTGTTGGTATCGTGCACTTCTAGTCTCAGACTTCAAAAACTGCAATGCTGAGCGTATTGAAGTAGAAAAAACCACACTGAAAACGAGTTGAAAGCTGCTTCCAGTTGTCCGTGGCGGGGCTTGCCTCAGGGCAACGGGCCCTTCCAGCCAGCCTATTAGTTTTTGTTTCCCACTTCCAGTTACATTATTTATACCTTCAAATACTGCGATGCGGAGCGTATTGAAGTAGAAAAAAACACCTGAAAACGAGCTTAAAGCTATTTCCAGCTCTCCATGGCCAGGCGTGCATTAGGGCAACGGGTCCTTCCACCCAGCCTTAGTTTTTGTTTCCGACTTCCAGTAACATTATTTACATCTTTAAATACTACGATGCTGAGCGTATTGAAGTAGAAAAATCCACACTGAAAACAAACTCAGACCTGCTTCCAGTTGTCGGTGGCCAGGCATGCCTCAGGGCTACGGATCATTCCACCCAGCCTCTTAATTTTTGTTTCCCACTTTCAGTAACGTTATTTATACCTTTAAATACTGCGATGCTGAGCGTACTGAAGTAGAAAAAACTACACTGAAAACAAGCTCAAAGCTGCTTCCAGTTGCCCGTGGCCAGGCGTGCCTCAGGGCAACGGGTCCTTCAACCCAGCCTCTGTGATTCTGTTTCCGACTTTCAGTAACATTATTTACACTTTCAAAAACTGCGATGCTGAACGTATTGATGTAGAAAAAACCACACTGAAAACAAGCTCAATGATGCTTCCAGTTGTCCGTGGCGAGGCGTGCCTCAGGGCAACGGGTTCTTCCACCCAGCCTCTGTGATTCTGTTTCCGACTTTCAGTAACATTATTTACACTTTCAAAAACTGCGATACTGAGCGTTTTGAAGTAGAAAAAAACACACTGTAAACAAGCTCAAAGCTGCTTCCAGTTGTCCGTGGCGAGGCGTGCCTCAGGTCAACGGGTCCTTCTACCCAGCCTCTAAATTTTTGTTTCCCACTTCCAGTAACATTATTTACACCTTCAAATACTGCGATGCTGACAGTATTGAAGTAGAAAAAATCCACACTGAAAATGAGCTCAAAGCTGCTTCCAGTTGTCCGTGGCAAGACGTGCCTCAGGGCAGAGGGTCCTTCCACTCAGCCTCTTAGTTTTTGTTTTCCACTTTCAGTATTAATATATACACCTTAAAATACTGCGATGCTGACAGTAGTGAAGTAGAAAACCCCCCACTGAAAACAAGCTCAAAGCTGCTTCCAATTGTCCGTGGCAAGACGTGCCTAAGGGCAACGGGTCGTTCCGCTCAGCCTCTTAATTTTTGTTTTCCACTTTCAGTAACATTATTTACACTGCGAGGCTGAGCGTATTGAAGTAGAAAAAAACACTGAAAACAAGCTAAAAGCTGCTTCCAGTTGTCCGTGGCCAGACGTGCCTCAGGGCAACGGACCCTTCCACCCAGCCTCTTTGTTTTTGTTTCCCGCTTCCAGTAATATTATTTACACCTTCAAATACTGCGATGCTGACAGTATTAAAGTAGAAAAAACAACACCGAAAACGAGCTCAAAGCTGCTTCCAGTTGTCAGTGCGAGACGTGCCTCAGGGCAACGGGTCCTTCCACCCAGCCTCTGTGATTCTGTTTCCGATTTTCAGTAACATTATTTACACCTTCAAATACTGCGATGCTGAGCGTATTGAAGTAGAAAAACCCCCACTGAAAACAAGCTCAAAGCTGCTTCTAGTTGTCCGTGGCCAAGCGTGCCTCAGGGCAACAGGCCCTTCCACCCTGCCTCTTAGTTTTTGTTTCCGACTTTCAGTAACATTATTAACACTTTCAAATACTGCAATGCTGAGCGTATTGAAGTAGAAAAAAACATACTGAAAACAAGCTCAAAGCTGCTTCCAGTTGTCCGCGGCCAGGCGTGCCTCAGGGCAACGGGCCCTTCCACCCAGCCTCTTAGTTTTTGTTTCCCACTTCCAGTAACATTATTTACACCTTAAAATACTGCGATGCTGACAGTATTAAAATAGAAAAAACAACACTGAAAACGAGCTCAAAGCTGCTTCCAGTTGTCAGTGGTGAGACGTGCCTCAGGGTAACGGGTCCTTCCACCCAGCCTCTGTGATTCTGTTTCCGATTTTCAGTAACATTATTTACACCTTCAAATACTGCGATGCTAAGCGTATTGAAGTAGAAAAAACACACTGAAAACAAGCTCAAAGCTGCTTCCAGTTGTCCATGGCAAGACGTGCCTTCCATCCAGCCTCTTAATTTTTGTTTTCCACTTTCAGTAACATTATTTACACCTTCAAATACTGCGATGCTGATAGTATTAAAGTAGAAATAACCACACTGAAAACAAGCTCAAATTTGCTTCCAGTTGTCCCTGGCGAGGCGTGCCTCAGGACAACGGGTCCTTCCACCCAGCCTCTTAGTTCTTGTTTCCCACTTTCCGTAACATTATTTAACCCTTGAAATACTGCGATGCTGAGCGTATTGAAGTAGAAATAACCACACTGAAAACGAGCTCAAAGCTGCTTCAAGTTGTCCGTGGCGAGGCGTGCCTCAGGGTAACGGGTCCTTCCACCCAGCCTCTTAGATTTAGTTTCCCCCTTCCAGTAACATTATTTAGACCTTGAAATAAAGCGATGCTGAGCGTATTGAAGTAGAAAAAAACACACTGAAAACAAGCTTAAGGTGCTTCCAGTTGTCCGTGGCGAGGCGTGCCTCAGGGCAACGGGTCCTCGGGGCAATGCTTCACCTTTCGGGAATGTTCCCGAGCCTCCCCCGCCTCCAACATGCAGAAGCCTGTTGTCACAATCTTACTTGTTCGTCCTAGGTTCATTTTCAATTTGCATTTTTTGACAGGTTGATAAACCACGATGGCCAAAATATTGAAGTAGTTTTTAAACTCCAACCTAACCACAAACTGAAAATTATATATCAAATTTAATTCTTACCTCAACTCTAATCCTCAAGTGTTGTTACTGGCTGGCTGACCAAGGCTGTGTGTATTTAGCCAGCCAATAGCAACACACAGCCTTGGCCAGCCAGCCAATAGCAACACACAGCCTTGGCCAGCCAGCCAATAGCAACACACAGCCTTCGCCAGCCAGCCAATAGCAACACGAGTATGTGGTGAGGTTGGAGTTGAGGGAAGAATTATATTTTGATTCAAAATTTGAGGATTGTAAACTATTGACTTGTGATAATTGGTTGACATTGGTTTGTGTGCGATATCAATATTTGCGGCGCCGCAACGGCCGCGCCGCATAGTGTGACGCCGGTCTTACAGTGTTGGTGCATCTGCGAATAATGGTGTAAACGTGAACAATTGACTTGCACCGATCACCAACGCGGTTTTAGAGGACAGGCGTAGCTTCTGTAGTGAGTGAAGTAGGCATGAGGTGAGCGTGTATCACAGTAAACATAAGCTAACACTACATGGAACAAGTATTTGACAAGCAGAGCAGGATCAGTCTGGCTTATGAGGGAGAAAGGGATTGGTTTATTGTGCGTTGCGGCCCATCACTTCTTTTTCTACCACTTGTTACTCTATATTCCACCTCACCACTATTCCTATAGTCCATTACAACTCCTATACACTACCACACATTTACTATACCACCACACTACCACACCAATACTCCACACCACCATACTACATCACTTCCACCTCACCCATCACTAGCTGCGTCCCAAAGATCGAGTGTCCGCATTTTTCACTCCTCTCTCCTAATTACCTTTTTACTTGTGAACATTTACCTGGCATCACTGCGGGTGTTGGGATGTAGAAGTGGCGGTAATGACAAGTAATGATTCAAATTCAAATTCAAATTCAAATTCATTTATTTCCACTGGATAGTGGTTATTACACAACATAGATTTATAGACAGATGTCTACACGTCGTACAAAAAAGAAATAAAACATGAACATTGTGCTAAAACAATAATAAAATATATTTTAAATGCTATCCTATAAAAAGACATACATATAAAAGTTACATACAAAAGATAAAATATTAAATGAATAGAGTTAAAATAACAACCTTACCCAAGTCAACGATAAGACCGTAAAACAAACATTTAAAAGTAAGTTGTTACAAATAATAAGAATAAATAGTCTTATAATATATGTTTCATAAACCTGGTTTTAAAGCTTGAGAGCGTGTTTACATTGGTAACATTTTCAGACAAAAAATTTAGGTCCATTAATAGAGAAAGCCCTTGCACCAGAGTTAGTCTTTGCTCTTGGCACAACCAGATGGTTTCGTTGTCTTGTAGTTCTTCTGGTTGTGCTCTGGATAGAGGGAAAATAGTGCAGCCAGTCAGGATATATCTTATTCAATGATTTATATACAGCAACGCTAATTTCCAGAAAATATTTTTGTTATATTTTTATTTTAGTTTTATTATTATTTAGAGGGGCGAACGGGACTGCCTCTCACCTGGCTATTGATACCTGGCGTTCCTTTGACTGTAAAATGTTTTCGTTCTCTGTTTCAGAGTGAACAGTCGGTCGCAGACATGTGGAAGGTGATGAAACGGTAAGGAAATGATTGTTACGTTTATATTATTCTAGATGTCTTGATATTTTAGTTTTCTATCGAGGAGGATGGGATTCTTAAGTTTATCTTGGTATGTTCAACTTTGTCGCGGGATTAAGCTGCGGGAATGGTATTATGTTGATGATAAAGAGGTTTACGTGGCTGGTAGCTAACTTGAATGTAGTATAAGGAAGGGAAGGTAAGATCGTATAAGATATTGGTTTCTGTCTAGTATTTTTTCATGTCTTCTTGAATTTAGGAATCATACGTGTTATGTAAATGGTAATATAACCTGATTTTACTTCATTGAAAGGGTTAGGATGCAAGGAAGCAAAATAGAGAGAAATTAACATCACTGATCATTATGGGAAGAATAGACGAATTAATTGTTGGTTATCTCTATTAAAATTGTGTTGGTGGAGGAAGAGAAACTATACTTGTACCTAATTGTGTGAAATAAGCTTGCTTGAAGGGGGAAGGTATGTACGCCTTTATTATTATTATTATTATTATTATTATTATTATTATTATTATTATTATTATTATTATTATTATTATTGCTATTATTATTATTATACGAGGTAAAACAATAATAATTGCAACAACGATGAAAGCTAGCAAGGCGTGGGATGTCGTGTTAGAGAAGAAAGGTAAAGAGTAAGTGTGATGCAAATTGTTATGTTATGTCCATGATTATATTGCCTTTTCTATACATGTGAAAAGGGGAAGTGTTGTGGTTTGTATAGGAAAATGGGAAGGACAGGTCAGTAATGAGATCAGTTAAAAAGGAAAACATTTAAACTCTTGATAATCTATATGTGGAATTTAATGTTCTTGTTAGGTAAATTAAGTTTTTTTTCGGATTTTAGCTTCCAGTTAACGAGCACACAGTTAAATAAACAAACAAAGAGTGGGTAAAGAAAGACAGGAAGGTTAATTAAATCTGTGTGATGAAAGGATAAAGTTGCATTATAGAATACCGGTACAAGTTTAATAGATATTGATGAAACCATTACCCAGTACCAATAAAACACACAAGTTAAGGAATAGTTGTAACAAGAAATGACGGAATAAACACACATTATGTCAGAGAATGTTAGGAAACTAAACCATGTAATTTTATGATCTAGAAATCATTCGTAATAGTTAGTCATTCATTATGTGTATAAATTCTTAATTGGAACACTAAATATCATTCATTTAGAAAGGGAAGAAAAGGTCGTTAAAAGGACAATCAGTCGTAATGAAAATGAAATGACAATTGATTTTGATAGTTTAACAAAATAACGAAATTGGTGGTGATGGTGTTGGTGCTGGTGCAATCCAGCACTGTCCCTTCCTTTCTCCCTCAACCCACTCCCCCAACCATCCAGCCCTACCCCCTCCTCTCTCCCTAACACCACTCTCCCATCCATCCAGCCCTGCCCTTTCCTCTCTCCCTCAACCCACTCTCCCATCCATCCAGCCCTGCCCTCTCCTCTCTCCCTCACCCCACTCCCTCATTCATCCAGCCCTTCCCCCTCCTCTCTCCCTAACTCCACTCCCCCATAAATCCAGCCCTGCCCCATCCTCTCTTCCTCACCCCACTCCCCCATCCATTCAGCCCTGCCCCTTCTCTCTCCGTATTGAAAAGTTTCAAATATGTTGGTATACAAAATTCCAAACTGCTTCGTTATCCACCCCCCGAAAAAAAAGTCCATAGCTCCTCTCCATCCCCCCCAATATGGCAACCATTGCATTATATATAGAAAGAGGGAAATAAAACTTGAAAATATTATTAGGAAACACTTGTAGCCTTCCTCGTGTACTAAAAAGAAAAATGTGAAGTAAGACTTAAAGCACAACTATAACAAGGAATAATAGAAAGTTGTTGAATTAAAGAACCATTTTCTTGGGATGGTGACCAGTATGATTTTGTTTTTGAATTATTAAGACTCAGAGTAAAGTCGTTATCAGTCTTTTGTGGCTGTATTATCCTGAATCTCTTAGGAAGAATAGATAAAGTCAAATCATACCCACAAACATTGGCAGCAGCAAGAAAACGTGAACTGAGTTGAGAGGAAGCTTATGTATGATCTGCTTTTACGCCGGAAACACTTATCTTGGTGCCAACTTTGGTGCTGAAGTAGAACTCTGCATTTGTCCTGGGCTGTTAGAGGCGAGCAGAAGAAGAGAGGCTGCAGGAAGAAAGTAAAGGAGGGAATAGGTAAGGAAAGGGAGGCAGAAAGGAGGTTTACAATAATAACAGATGGGAGAAAAGGGGGAAAAAGTTAGGAAAGTGGGAGCTAAGGAGGATATGAACATTTTTCTAACTAAAGACGGTGGGAAGGATGTGTTTGCATGTTGCACATCATATTTAGGGGTGAGGGGCGGGGCGGGTCTGGGTGAGAGGGGATGATGTGATGGGAAGGAGCACTAGAGACAAGATGACTGTCCTGGTGGCAAGTGTGTTGTAGAAAGATAGACATACACAGACAGGCACGTGAGTTGACTAGGAGAGAAAGAAAGTGATTCAACCAGTATCGCCCTTCCTCTCTGTAGTCACAAGTCTCTCTCCCTCTCTCGCACCTGAACTCTTGGTGCCCTGTAACGCCTCCTCGACTCACACCTGCAGCGCGGTAATGCAATATTCAAAACCAGGCCAACAGAATGACACGTAGGACGCCGAGGAACCAGGAACCAAGAACCAAAGCATTGTAATTAAGGAAGGACCTCGCTATTCAATTGTCATCACCCCTCCTCCCCACCCACACACACTCCCCTTCTTCCCTACCGCATACCATATCATCTAATGCAGCAGCGAGATGCGTGTGTGTTCCGCCAGCCTCGCCGCCTCCCCACCGCGCCTCAGGGACTGACTAAACCCGGTAAGACGTAATTGTATTATGCAAAATAATGGTCTGTGGCCAGACAGCAAGATGGTGGTGGTGATGATGGAAGGACTTAATGAAAGTTTAGTTATGGCGATTTGCATAGTAGTAGTAGCAGCAGCAGTAGTAGTAGTAGTAGTAATAGTAGTAGTAGTAGTAGTAGTAGTAGTAGTAGTAGTAGTAGGAGTGGTAGTAGTAGTAGTTGTAGTAGTAGTAGTAGTAGTAGTAGTAGTAGTAGTAGTAGTAGTAGTAGTAGTAGTAGTACTAGTAGTGGTAGTAGTAGTAGTAGTAGCTGTGATTCCCCTGCTCATCCCCTCCTCCCTCCTCCAACTCTGCCAGGCGTATGATAAATAAAAACACAACACAGTAATATTCAAATAATAACAAACATATCGCAATGAAAGACATCACACGTTATTCAGTCATATCAGTGAGTGGATGTCGAAAATTAAGTCTAAAATGCTCTGATTGTTGTCCGTCTCAGGTGGCGGTGTGGGTAATGGAGGTCAGTGGTGGGTTGACGTTAGAAGTGTGTGATGGTGTGAGTCTTGAGGTGGTAGTGTGGCTGGTGGAGGTCAGTGGTGGGTTGACGTTAGAAGTGTGTGTGTTACAAAATTACAATGTAGTCTTGTTTTAAGTTTAGGAGTTACACTGCTTTTCATAATTGTACTATGTTATTTTGTGTTGGACCATAAATAATTCACATGTTTTCCAAGTCTTACGGTTTTTTATTGTTGTTTTTTTGTAGGCCGAGTATTGAACAGTTTTATATATTAAGAAGTGTGTGGTGGTGTGAGTCTTGAGGTGTTGGTGTGGGTGGTGGCTGGCACAGCTCAGTGGTGGGTTGACGTTAGAAGTGTGTGGTGGTGTGAGTCTTGAGGTGGTGGTGTGGCTGGTGGAGGTCAGTGGTGGGTTGACGTTAAAAGTGGTCG
>JAXIVD010002511.1:30000-32500 GCA_036785275.1 Cancer borealis
ACAAAGCAACCGCAGCGTTACAAAATGTTCAAGACATCCTCTTCCTGCCTGGCCACCTGCCTGTTCGCGGTAAGGAGTAAACCAAGTGTTCAGTCTAGCATTCAGCACCATATCATAAAGTTTAGCAATGCTGTTTAAAACATTGATTCCTCTATAGTTTGAGACCACTGATCGAGAGCCTCGCTTGAACACTGTAACCAACTTGGCTGTGGTCCACGACGACGGATATACGCCACTCATGAAAATATTATTGAATAACGTTGTTAAAGTTATGATCCAGGCATGTGGTAACAACTTGAAAACACCGGGCGGCACACCGTCAGGACCACATGCCTTATTACTTTTGAGTTTGTTAACCTGGTCCTGTACCTCCTGCGGCATTATGGGGTCGTCCAACACTGGCATATATACGTCACTGTGCAAGGTTTCAATGTTAGGTACACACGCACCAGGAGGGTTATATATCCTCTGAAAATGGTCTTTAAATTCATCATCAGTGGGAGATGAAACTACGTCTGATGTTACTGACGGCACCTGCACTTCACCACGCCAGTTAATTGCCCGCCACAACTGAGCCTCGTCTTTTTCCTTTAGTATACGCTCCCATCTTCCCTCCTGGTTATCTTCAGGGACACGATTTTCATATTTACTGTTACGGGCACACTCATGTATCACACCACAAAACTCATTGACCTCTGCCTCAATGTTACCACCAAGCACAGGTTGACAACGTTGTGATAACGCATTTACAAACTGATCAGGGTCAATGTTATTAAATTTGACTGGACATCTCAGTAAGTTACGAGTTTGTGCATTATGTAGTACAGCGTGATCCCCTAATTGTGAGGCACGGGTTTCAAGGCTATGCAGGTTAATACAAGGTGCTTTGAATGTGACAAAAATAGGTGCATGATCCGAGGGCAACGTGACATCTTGGTTAACATTGAAATTACATACCTGTTTGATTATACGAGAAGACACTATACAAACATCCAATTCCGATATCCACACTCTTCCTTGCCGGTATGTCAGCTTGCTAGAGTACATCTTCTCATCATGACATAAGTTATTCACAATTAGCAGCTTCTCGTCAATACAAATACCAAGCAAAGCACTCGCATTATCATTAGGTTGAACCCGATCGGGAATATCACGATAGGAATACTGACCCAGATCCAGCGCAACTGGCAACTCATGCACCGAGTTGCCAAAACGAGCATTCATGTCGCCCATCACTATACAGCCATCATTGTTATCGTGACTGGTTTTAACTTTTTCCTGTGTACTACTAAGCAAGGCATGATTAAAGTATGGAGAGTCTGAGGGTGGCACATAGCAGAAACCAAAAACCACACCCGGAACACATCTCAGCTTAAACCAAATCTGATCCACAATAGCGACATCTACTTCGGACAGCTGTGAGTCGAGACACTGCTTCACTAGAACACATGTCCCGCCTCGGTGCGGGTTACGCTGATCACGACTCACATACGACACATACCCAGGAAATGAGACAGGCAAGGGTGTCTTGATTTCATATAAACATATCACATCACAACCAAAAAAATTATTACTTACATACGATTTTTCTAATTTAGTTCTTATTCCATTTACATTCCATGATGCAATTTTGATATGGTTTTGCGGTCTTCTTAAAAAGAATGATACACACACAGACACAGATACACACAGACACACACACACACACACACACACACACACACACACACACACACACACACACACACACACACACACACACACACACACACACACACAGACACACATACACAGATACACACACAGATACACACACAGATATACACTTACAGATACACACACACAGATACACACACACAGATACACACACACACACACACACACACACACACACACACACACACACACACACACACACACACACACACACACACACACACATCACACTTACACACACACACACACACACACACACACACACACACACACACACACACACACACACACACACACACACACACAGATACACACACAACTAACTACCTATCTACTTAACAACTAACTACCTACCTACTTAATTAACTACCTATCTACTTAACAACTAACTACCTACCTACTTAACAACTAACTACCTATCTACTTAACAACTAATTACCAATCTACTTAACAACTAACTACCTATCTACTTAACAACTAACTGTCTATCTAATTAACAACTAACTAACTGTCTACTTAACAACTAACTACCTATCTACTTAACAACTAACTGTCTATCTACTTAACAACTAACTACCTACCTACTTAACAATTAACTACCTATCTACTTAACAACTAACTACCTACCTACTTAACAACTAACTACCTATCTACTTAACAACTAACTTCCTTTCTACTTAACAACTAACTACCTACCTACTTAACAACTAACTACCTACCTACTTAACAACTAACTAACTATCTACTTAACAACTAACTACCTACCTACTTAACAACTAACTAC
>JAXIVD010002511.1:37500-55000 GCA_036785275.1 Cancer borealis
GGAGTGCGATGAGGGAGAGTGGAGGGGACAGATCTGGATGGATGGGGGAGAGCGTTTAGAGAGAGAGAAAAGCGGGCAGGGCTGGTTGGAAGGGGGAGTTGGGTGAGGGAGAGAGGAGAAGGCAAGGCCGGATGGATGGGGGAGTGGGATAAGGGAGAGAAAATGGGACATGGTTTGATGGATGGGGAAATCGAATGAGGGAGAGAGGAAGGGGCGGTGCTGGATAGATGGTGGAGTGGGATGAGTGAGAGTATGTGGCAGACCTGGATGGATTATGGTGTGGGATGAGGGATAGAGGACTGGGCGGGGCTGGATGGATGGGGGAGTGGGATGAGGGACAGAAGAGCAGGCAGGGCTGGATGGATGGGGAGAGTGTTGAGGGAGAGAAAAGGGGTTAGGGCTGGATGGATGTGGGACTGGGGTGAGGGAGAGAGGAGGGGGTATGGCTGGATGGATGGTGGAGTGGGGTGATGGAGAGAGGAGATGGCAGGGCTGAATGGATGGGGGAGTATGATGAGTGAGAGGTGAGGGGGCAAAGCTTGATGGAGGAGGAGTGGGATTAGGGGAGAGGACGGGGCTGGATGGATAGATGAGTGGGATAAGTGGGATTGGAGGTTGTTCGGCTGGATGGATAGTGGAGTGGGATGAGGGAGACAGGAGGGGGTAGTGCTGGATGGATTGGGGAGTGGGATTAGGGAGAGATGAGGGGGCGGGACTGGATGGATGGTGAAGTGGGATTAGGAGGAAAAGACGCTGGCAGGGCTAGATTGATGGGTGAGTGGGATTAAGGAGAGAGGAGGAGGCAGGGTTGGATAGATGGATTGGGGAGTGGGATTAGGGAGAGATGAGGGGGCGGGACTGGATGGATGGTGAAGTGGGATTAGGAGGAAAGGACGCTGGCAGGACTAGATTGATGGGTGAGTGGGATTAGGGAGAGATGAGGAGGCAGGGTTGGATAGATGCGGGAGTGGGGTGAGGGAGAGAGGAGGGGACATAGCTGTATGGATGGTGGAGTGGGATGAGGGAGAGAGGAAGGAGCAGGGCTGGATGGATGGGGGAATGGGATGAGGGAGAGAGGAGGGAGCAGGGTTGGATGGATAGTGGAAAGGGTATGAGGGAGAGTGGAGGGGGAAGGGCTGGATGGATGGGGGAGTGGGATGAGGGAGAGAAGAAGGGGCAGTGTTGCATGGATGGTGGAGTGGGAGGAGGGAAAAAGGAGGAGGCAAAGCTGGATGGATGGGGGAGTGGGATGAGGGAGAGAGGATGGGGCTAAGCTGGAGTGATAGGGGAGTGGGATGAAAGAGAGAGGAGAGGAGGGGGCTGGATAGAGGGTGGAGTTGGATGAGGGAGAGAAGAGGGGACAGGGCTGGATAGATGGGATAGTGGGGTGAGGGAGACAAAAGGAGGTGGTGCTGGATGGATGGTGGAATGGGATGAGGGAGAGAGGAGAAGGCGGGGCTGGATGGATGGAGTAGTAGGGTGAGGAAGAGAGGAGGGGGTAGGGGTGGATGGATGGTGCAGTGGGATGGGGGAGAGAAGAGGGGACGGGGCTGCATGGATGGTGGAGTAAGATGAGGGAAAGAGGAGAGGGCGGGGTTAGATGGATGGAGGAGTGGGATGAGGGAGTGAGGAGGGGGAAGAGCTGGATGGATAGGGAAGTGTGATGAGGAAGAGGGGAGAGGGCAGGGCTGGATGGATGGTGGAGTGGGATGAGGGAGAGAGGAATGGGCATGGATGGATGGATAGGGGAGTGGGGTGAGGGAGAGAGGAGGGGGCGGGGCTTGATTGAGGGGGGAGTGGGGTAAGGGAGAGAGGAAGGGGCAACGCTAGATGGATGGGGAATTTTGATGAGGGAGAGGGAAGGGGGCATGGCCGGATGGATAGTGGAGTGTGATGAGAAAGTGAGGAAGGGGCAGGTTTAGATGGATGGTGGAATGGGGTGAGGGAGAGAGGAGGGAGTAGGACTGGATGGATGGGGGAGTGAGATGAGTGAGAGAGGAGGGGGCGGGACTGGATGGATGGGGGAATGGGATGAGGGAGAGAGGAGGGGGCAGGGCTGGATGGATGGGGGAGTGATGTTAAGGAGAGAGGAGAGGGCAAATCTGGATGGATGGGAGTGGGATGGAGTGGGATGAGGGAGAGAGTAGGGGGTAGGGCTGGATGGATGGGGGATTCGGATGAAAGAGAGAGGAGGGGGCAGGGCTCAATAGGTGGGGGGGTGGGATGAGGGAGAGGAGGGGGCAGGGCTGGATGGATGAGGTAGGGATGTGAGGGAGCGAGGAGGGGCCATGGCTGGATGGATGGGGGAGTGGGGTGAAGGAGAGAGGAGGGGGCAGGGCTTAATGGATCGGGGAGTGGGATGAGGGAGATAGGATGGGGAGGGGCTTGATGGATGGGAGAGTAGGATTAGGGAGAGGAGGGCGGGGCTGGATGGACTGTGGAGTGGGATGAGGGAAAAGGGATGTGATGTGGGAGAGAGGAGGGGGCAAGGCTGGATGGATGGGGAAGTGGGATGAGGGAGAGAGGAGGGGGCAGGGCTGGATGGATGAGGTAGGGGTGTGAGGGAGCGAGGAGGGGGCATGGCTGGATGGATGGGGGAGTGGGGTGAAGGAGAGAGGAGGGGGCAGGGCTTAATGGATCGGGGAGTGGGATGAGGGAGATAGGATGGGGAGGGGCTTGATGGATGGGAGAGTAGGATTAGGGAGAAGAGGGCGGGGCTGGATGGACTGTGGAGTGGGATGAGGGAAAAGGGATGTGATGTGGGAGAGAGGAGGGGGCAAGGCTGGATGGAAGGGGGAGTGGGATGAGGGAGAGAGGAGGGGGCAGGGCTGGATGGATGGGGGAGTGGGTTGAGAAAGAGAGGAGGAGGCAGGGCTTGATGGATGAGGTAGTGGTGTGAGGGAGAGAGGAGGGGGAAGGGATTGATGGATGTGGAAGTGGTTTGAGGAAGTGAGGAGGGGGTACGGCTTGATGGATCGGGAAGTGGGATGAGGGAGATAGGAGGGGGAGGGGCTGGATTGAAGGTGGAGTGGGATGAGGGAGAAGGAAGGGGGCAGGCCTGGATAGAATGGTGAGTGGGGTGAGGGAGAGAGGAGAGAGCAGGGCTAGATGGATGGGGGAGTGAGATTAGGAAGAGAGGAGGGGGCGGGGCTAAAAGGATGGGGTGAGGGAGAGAGGAGGGGGCAGGGCTGGATTGATGGTGGAGTTGGATGAGAGAGAGAGGAGGGCGAAGGGCTGGATGGATGGGGGAGAAGTGTGAGGGAGAGAAAAGGGGACAGGGTTGGATGGATGGAGGAGTGGGATGAAGAGAGGAGGGGACAAAGCTGAATGGATGGGGGAGTGGGGTGAGGCAGAGAAGAGGGAAGTGGGTTGGATAGATGGTGGAGTGGGATGAGGGAGAGAAGAGGGGGTAGGGCTGGATGGATGGGGGAGTGAGGTGAGGGAAAGAAGAGGGGGTGGAGCTAGATGGATTGGAGAGTGAGAGGAGGGAGCGAGGAGGGGGCGGGGCTAGATGGATACCAGAGTAGAGTGAGGGAGAGAAGAGGGGACGGGGCTGGATGAATGGTTGGGTGGGATGAGGGAGATAGGAGGGGGCTGTTGTATATGGATAGGGTAGTGGGGTGAGGGAGAGAGGAGGGGGTAGGATTGGAAGGATGGGGAATGGGATGAGGGGAAGAGGAGGGGACGAGGCTAGATGGATGGTGGAGTAAGATGAGGGAGAGAAGAGTGGCAGGGCTGGATGGATGGGGGATTGGGGTGAGGGAGAGAGGAGGGGGTAAGGCTGGATGGATAAGGGAGAGAGTAGGGGGCATGGCTGCATGGATGGGGGAGTGGAATGAGGGAGAGAGGAGGGGGAAGGGCTGTATGGGTGGGGGAGTGGGATGAGGCAGAGAGGACGGGGCAAGGCTGGATGGATGGGGGAGTGGAATGAGGGAGAGAGAAAAAGGGCAGGGCTGGATGAATGGGGGAGTTGAATGAGGAAGAGAGGAGGTGGAAGGACTGAATGGATGGGGGAGTGGGATGAGGGAGGGAGGATGGTCAGGGCTGGATGGATGAGATAGTGCTGTGAGGGAGAGAGGAGGGGGCAGGGCTTGATGGATGGAGGAGAGGGGTGAGGGAGAGAGGAGGGTGCAAGGCTGGATTGATGGGGGAGTGGGATGAGGGAGATAGGAGGGGTAGGGGTTAGATGGATGAGGGAATGGGATGAGGGAGAGAGGAGGGAGCGGGGCTTGATAGATGGGAGAGTGGGATTAGGGAGAGAGGAGGGGGGCGGGGTTTGATAGACGGTGTGAGGTGGGGTGAGGGAGAGAAGAGTGGGCAGGACTGGAAGGATTTTGGAGTGGGATGAAGGAGAGAGGAGGGGGCAAGGCTGGATGTATGGGGTAGTGGGATGAGGAAGAGAGGAGGGGGCAAAGCTTGATGAATGGGGGAGTGGAGTAGGGTGAGGGTGAGAGGAGGGGAGGGGGCTGGATAGATGGAGTGGGATGAGGGAAAGAAGAGATGGCAGGGCTTGATGGATGGGGGAGTGAGGTGAAGGAGAGAAGAGGGGGCGGGGCTAGATGGATGAAGGAGTGAGTGGAAGCTTAATGGATAGGAGAGTACTGTGAGGGAAAGAAGAGAGGAGGGGCGGAGCTGGATGGATGGTGGAGTGGAATGAGGTAGAGAAGAAGGGGCGGGGGTGGAGGGATGGTGGAGTGGGATTGGGGAGAGTTGAGGGGGCGGGGATTGATGGATGGTTGATTGGGTTGATAGAGAGAGAGAGAAAGAGAGAAAGAGAGAGAGAGAGAGAGAGAGAGAGAGAGAGAGAGAGAGAGAGAGAGAGAGAGAGAGAGAGAGAGAGAGAGAGACAGAGAGAGAGAGAGAGAGAGAGAGAGAGAGAGAGAGAGAGAGAGAGAGAAGAGGGGGCGAGGCTGGATTAATGGTGGAGTGGAATGAGGGAGATAGGAGGGGAACAAGCTGGATGGATGAGGGAGTGGGGTGAGGGAGAGAGTAGGGGACAGGACTGGACGGATGGGAGAGTTGGGTGAGTGAGAGAGGAGGGGACAGGGCTGGATGGATAGTGGAGTTGGGTGAGGGAGAGAGGAGGGAGAAGGGCTGGATGGATGGTGGTGTGGGATGAGGGAGAGAGGAGGAGGCAGGGCTGGATGGATGGGGGAGTGGGATAAGGGAGAGAAGAAAGGGCAGGGCTGGATGGATGGTGGAGTCGGATGAGGGAGAGAGGCGGGGACGGGGCTGGATGGATGATGGATTGGGTTGAGAGAGAGAGAAAGAGAGAGAGGAGGGGGCGGGGCTGGATGGATGGTGGAGTGGGATGAGGGAGAGAGGAGGGGGCATGGCTGGATGGGTGAGGGAGTCGGGTGAAGGAGAGATGAAGGTACGGGGCTTGATGAATGGGGGAGTAGGGTAAGGGAGAGAGGAGGGGGCAGAACTGGATGGATGGGGAAGAGCGATGAGGGAGAGGGGAGGGGGCAGGGATGGATGGATGGGGGAGTCGGGTGATGGAGAGAGGAGGGAGCAGGGCTGGATGTATTTGGGAGTGTGATGAGGGAGACAGGAAGGGGTAGGGCTGGATGGATGGGGGAGTTGGGTGAGGGAAAAGCAGGGGGCAGGGCTGGATGGATGGGAGAGTGGGATGAGGGAGAGAGGAGAGAGCAGGGCTGGATGGATGGGGGAATGGGTTGAGGGAGAGAGAAGAGGGCAGGGCTGGATGGATTGGGGAGTGGGGTGAGGGAAACAGGATGGGGCAGGGCTGGATGGATGGGAGAGTGGGATGAGGGAGAGAGGAGAGAGCAGGGCTGGATGGATGGGGGAATGGGTTGAGGGACAGAGAAGAGGGCAGGGCTGGATGGATGGGGGAGTGGGGTGAGGAGAGAGGAGGGGGCAATGGTGGATGGATGGGGGAGTGGGTTGAGGGAGAGAGGAGGGGACAGAGTTAGATGGATGTGGGAGTGGGATGAGAGAGAGAGGATGGGCCAGGGCTGGATGGATTGGGGATTGGGATAAAGAAGAGAGGAGGGGGCAAAGCTAGATGGATGGGGGAGTGGGGTGGGGAGGAGTGTTAGATGGATGAGGGAGTGGGTTGAGAGAAAGAGGAGAGGGCAGGGCTGAATGGATGGGAGAGTGGGGTGAGGTAGAGAGGACGGGGCAGGGTTGGATGGATGATGAAGTGGGGTGAGTGAGAGAGGAGGGGACAGTGTTGGATGGATGGGGGAGTAGTGTGAGGGAGTGAGGAGGGGGAATGGGTTGAAGGAGAGATGAAGGGGCAGGGCTTTATGGATGGGTAAGTGGGTTGAGGGATTGAGGAGGGGGCAGGGCTAGATGGATGGGTGAGTGGTTTGAGGGAGAGAAAAGGGGGCAGGGTTGGATGGATGGGGGAGTGGGGTGAGGGAGAGAAAAGGGGGCAAGGTTGGATGGATGGGGGAGTGGTGTGAGGGAGAGAAGAGGGGGCAGTGTTGGATAGATGGGGGAGTGAGGTGAGGGAGAGAGGAGGGGGCAGGGCTGGATTGATGGGGGAGGAGGGGTGATGGAGAGAGGTTGAGTGAGAGAGGACGGGGCAGGGCCGGATGGATGGGTGAGTGGTTTGAGGGAGAGAAAAAGGGACAGGGTTGGATGGATGGGGGAGTGGGGTGAGGGAGGGAAAAGGGGGCAAGGTTGGATGGATGGGGGAGTGGGGTGAGGGAGAAAAGAGGGGGCAGGGCTGGATGGATGGGGGAGTGAGATGAGGGAGAGAACAGGAGGCAAGGCTGGATGGATACGTGAGTGAGGTGAGGGAGAGAGGACGGGGCAGGGCTGAATGGATGGGGGAATGGGGTAAAGGAGAAACGAGAAGGCAATGCTGGATGGAGGAGAGGAGTTGGGGTAAGGATTTAAGATGGGATGGGGAGGGAGGTAAAGGTAGGAATGGAAAGGGAGTGGGGGGGTTACGGGTGTGAATGGGAAGGGAGAGGGAGTGAGGGAAAAGTGTTTTGGATGGAAGGGGAATAAGGAATGAGGGAAGGAATACGGATGAAAGGAATAGTAAGGAGGAGGAATGGGAGGGTAAATGGGAAGGGAGAAGGGAAAGGAATGGCGTAAGGGAGAGAAAGGAAAAATTAGGGATGGTAGAAAGAGTGGGGAGGAATGAAAAGAGGGAGTGAGGAGAGAAGAAGGGATAGGGATATATCTACCTACCTATCTACCTATCTATATATCTACCTAGCTACCTATCATCCTACCTACCTATCTATATATCTATCTACCTATCTATATATTTACCTGCCTTCCTACTTATCAATATATCAATCTATCTAACTACCTACCTACCTATCTACCTACCTACCTACCTACCAATTTTATTGAGTTTGGGTTTTCTGCACAGGTCCTTTGTTTGATTTAAACAAATAATTAGGTCACCATCTTCCAAGGCCCGGTGCAGCAGGTTGGTGACCTTGCTTAATTTAGAGCTCTTATTGAGCTTCCACCTGAAGCGAGAGAGGTGCTCCGAGTCGGGGATGACCTCCAGCGCACTTGCCACAATGTCAATGACATCAGACTCCTGCTGGTTACGGTCAGTGTCCCTCTTAGCCAGACCGAAATCCAGCAAGAAGGCACGCACGTCGCCCTCGTCGGACACGTCCACCAACACGTTCTTGCTATGGATGTCACCGTGGGTGACGCCCTTGGCATGCAGGCGCCGCACTATGCTGCACACCTGCACGAGTACCAGCAGACAGGTGCGCACCCCTCCGTGCTTTAGACAATCTTCCAGCCGCTCTCCCGGGCACAACTCCATCACCAAGGAGGGAGGAGAGTCAGTCGTCACCCCGTAAAACCGGGGCACGCCAGCTTCGCCATCCAGCTCCTGCAGTAGCTCCGCCTCCTCAGAGGTTTGCACTATGAACTCAGGGTCGTCCACAGGCTCCTTAATTGCCACCTTCACAATGTTATCCCGGGAGAGAGCCAGCCGCCCCCTGTACACTACGCCGAAGTACCCTTCACCCAGGGCCTTCCCCCTCTTCAGGTGTTTCTTTCTGATGGTATGAATATATCCGCTTGTCCGGTGAGCATATTCATGGGAATGCCGGGTCGTCACCAAGTTATCAGTTCGTGAATGCCGGGTCGTCATCAAGTTATCAGTCCGAGAGTGTCCAGTCGTCATCAAATTATCCGTCCGAATCCGAGGCTTGGCTATATCTTCAGTAGCGAGAATTAATCCACCAGCGGCTTGCTAGGCCAACTGGCTTCCGCGAGACTGCTAATTAGTACCACTGGCGCTCACTCCCCTAAGGTAACAGGATTGTCGCCACCAATCCCAAGTAAAAGCACCAGTAAGAACAAGCTGCCGCACCTCGTCAAGGTTACACAGTCTCTTGCCCAAGTGGGTGGCTACCCTTGGGCCGCGGCAGTATTATATAGTATATATAAAGGGCTAGTCACCTTGTTGGTGTCGTGCACTTTTAGACTCAGACTTCAAAAACTGCAATGCTGAACGTATTGAAGTAGAAAAAACACACTGAAAACGAGCTCAAAGCTGCTTCCAGTTGTCCGTGGCGGAGCTTGCCTCAGGGCAACGGGCCCTTCCAGCCAGCCTCTTAGTTTTTGTTTTCCACTTCCAGTTACATTATCTATACCTTCAAATACTGCGATGCGGAGCGTATTGAAGTAGAAAAAACCACCTGAAAACGAGCTTAAAGCTACTTCCAGTTGTCCGTGGCCAGGCGTGCATTAGGGCAACGAGTCCTTACACTCAGCCTTAGTTTTTGTTTCCGACTTCCAGTAACATTATTTACACCTTCAAATACTGCGATGCTGAGCGTATTGAAGTAGAAAAATCCACACTGAAAACAAACTCAGAGCTGCTTCCAGTTGTCCGTGGCCAGGCATGCCTTAGGGCAACGGATTATTCCACCCAGCCTCTTAATTTTTGTTTCCCACTTTCAGTAACGTTATTTATACCTTCAAATACTGCGATGCTGAGCGTACTGAAGTAGAAAAAACTACACTGAAAACAAGCTCAAAGCTGCTTCCAGTTGCCCGTGGCCAGGCGTGCCTCAGGGCAACGGGTCCTTCAACCCAGCCTCTACGATTCTGTTTCCGATTTTCATTAACATTATTTACAATTTCAAAAACTGCGATGCTGAACGTATTGATGTAGAAAAAACCACACTGAAAAAGGGCTCAATGCTGCTTCCAGTTGTCCGTGGCGAGGCGTGCCTCAGGGCTACGGGTTCTTCCACCAAGCCTCTGTGATTCTGTTTCCGACTTTCAGTAACATTATTTACACTTTCAAAAACTGCGATACTGAGCGTTTTGAAGTAGAAAAAACCACACTGTAAACAAGCTCAAAGCTGCTTCAAGTTGTCCGTGGCGAGGCGTGCCTCAGGTCAACGGGTCCTTCTACCCAGCCTCTAAGTTTTTATTTCCCACTTCCAGTAACATTATTTACACCTTCAAATACTGCGATGCTGACAGTATTGAAGTAGAAAAAATCCACACTGAAAATGAGCTCAAAGCTGCTTCCAGTTGTCCGTGGCAAGACGTGCCTCAGGGCAGCGGGGCCTTCCACTCAGCCTCTTAGTTTTTGTTTTCCACTTTCAGTATTAATATATACACCTTAAAATACTGCGATGCTGACAGTATTGAAGTAGAAAAACCCCCCACTGAAAACAAGCTCAAAGCTGCTTCCAATTGTCCGTGGCAAGACGTGCCTAAGGGCAACGGGTCGTTCCACTCAGCCTCTTAATTTTTGTTTTCCAGTTTCAGTAACATTATTTACACCTTCAAATACTGCGATGCTGAGCGTATTGAAGTAGAAAAAAACACACTGAAAACAAGCTCAAAGCTGCTTCCAGTTGTCCGTGGCCAGGGCAACGGGCCCTTCCACCCAGCCTCTTAGTTTTTGTTTCCCACTTCCAGTAACATTATTTACACCTTCAAATACTGCGATGCTGACAGTATTAAAGTAGAAAAATCAACACCAAAAACAAGCTCAAAGCTGCTTCCAGTTATCAGTGGCGAGACGTGCCTCAGGGCAACGGGTCCTTCCACCCAGCGTCTTAGTTTTTGTTTTCCACTTTCAGTATTAATATATACACCTTAAAATACTGCGATGCTGACAGTATTGAAGTAGAAAAAACCCCACTGAAAACAAGCTCAGGGCTGCTTCCAATTGTCCGTGGCAAGACGTGCCTAAGAGCAACGGGTCGTTCCACTCAGCCTCTTAATTTTTGTTTTCCACTTTCAGTAACATTATTTAGACCTTCAAATACTGCGATGCTGAGCGTATTGAAGTAAAAAAAAAAACATTGAAAACAAGCTCAAAGCTGCTTCCAGTTGTCCGTGGCCAGGCGTGCCTCAGGGCAACGGGTCCTTCCACCCAGCCTCTTAGTTTTTGTTTCCCACTTCCAGTAACATTATTTAGACCTACAAATACTGCGATGCTGAGCGTATTGAAGTAGAAAAAAAAACACTGAAAAAAAGCTCAAAGCTGCTTCCAGTTGTCCGTGGCAAGACGTGCCTTCCATCCAGCCTCTTAATTTTTGTTTTCCACTTTCAGTAACATTATTTACATCTTCAAATACTGCGATGCTGATAGTATTAAAGTAGAAATAACCTCACTGAAAACAAGCTCAAATTTGCTTCCAGTTGTCCCTGTCGAGGCGTGCCTCAGGACAACGGGTCCTTCCACCCAGCCTCTTAGTTTTTATTTCTCACTTTCCGTAACATTATTTACCCCTTGAAATACTGCGATGCTGAGCGTATTGAAGTAGAAATAACCACACTGAACACGAGCTCAAAGCTGCTTCCAGTTGTCCGTGGCGAGGCGTGCCTCAGGGCAACGGGTCCTTCCACCCAGCCTCTTAGTTTTTTGTTTCCCCCTTCCAGTAACATTATTTACACCTTCAAATACTGCGATGCTGAGCGTATTGAAGTAGAAATAACCACACTGAAACCGAGCTCAAAGCTGCTTCAAGTTGTCCGTGGCGAGGCGTGCCTCAGGGCAACAGGTCCTTCCACCCAGCCTCTTAGATTTTGTTTCCCCCACCTCACAGATTTTGTTTCCCCCACCTCACCCCATTCCCCCTCCCATTCAGCCCCGCCCAGTCCTCTCTCCCTCACCTCACTTACGTATCCATCCAGCCTTGCCTCATGTTCTCTCCCTCATCTCACTCCCCCATCCATCCAGCCCTGCCCCCTCTTCTCTCCCTCACCCAACTCCCCCATCCATCCAACCTTGTCCCCTTTTCTCTCCCTCACCCCACTCCCACATCCATCCAACCCTGTCTCCTTTTCTCTCCCTCAAACCACTCAACCATCCATCCGGCCCTGGACCGTCCTCTCTCACTCAACCTCTCTCCATCACCCCTCCCCCCCCATCAATCCAGCCCTGCCCCCTCCTCTCTCCCTCACCTCACTCCCCCATCTATCCAACCCTGCCCCCTCTTCTCTCCCTCACACCATTCCCCCATCCATCCAACCTTGCCCCCTATCCTCTCCCTCACCCCACTCCCCCATCCATCCAACCCTGCCCACTTTTCTCTCCCTCAAACCACTCACCCATCCATCTAGCCCTGCCCCCTCCTCAATCCCTCAGCCCACTTACCCATCCATCAAGCCCTGCCCCTTCTTCTCTCCCTCAACCCATTCCAACTCCTCACTCCCTCACACTACTCCCCCATCCATCCAACACTTTCCCCTCCTCTCCCACTCACCCCACTCCATCATCCATCCAACCCTGCCCCGTCCTCTCTCCCTCACCCCACTCTCCCATCCATTCAGCCCTGCCCCCTCCTCTCTCCCTCAACCCACTCCCCCATCCATCTAACACTACTCTTCTCACCTTCACCCACTCCCCCATCCATCTAGCTTTGCCCCCTCCTCTCTTCTTTATCCCAATCTCCAATCCATCCAGCCCTGCCCCCTCCTCTCTCTCTCATCCCACTCCTACATCCATCCAACCCTGTCCCCTCCTCTCTCCCTCACCCCACTCCCCCATCCATCCACCACTGCCCCCTCCTCTTTCCTCACCCCACTCCCCCATCCATCCAGCCCTGCCCTCTTCTCTCTCCCTCAACCCAATCCCCCATCCATCCAGCCCTGCTCTCTCCTCTCTCCCTCATCCCACTCTCCCATCCATCCAGCCCTGCCCCATCCTGTTTCCCTCACCCCACTCCCCAATCCATCCAGCCCTCTTCTCTCTCCCTCAACCCATTCCCCCATCCATCCAGCCCTGCTCTCTCCTCTCTCCCTCATCCCACTCTCCCATCCATCCAGCCCTGCCCCCTGCTTTTCCCTCACCCAACTCCCCCATCCATCCAGCCCTACCCCTTCCTGTCTCCCTCACCACATTCCCAAATACATCCAGCCCTGCTCCCTCCTCTCTCTATCACCCGACTCCCCCATCCATCCATCCCTGCCTCCTCCCCTCTCCCTCATTGCACTTCCCCATCCATCCAGTTCTGCCCCCTCCTCTCTCCCTTACCTTACTCCCC
This sequence comes from Cancer borealis, assembly GCA_036785275.1. NCBI lineage: Eukaryota > Metazoa > Arthropoda > Malacostraca > Decapoda > Cancridae > Cancer > Cancer borealis. Next base: position 49,971 of record JAXIVD010002511.1, read on the forward strand.
CATTCATCAAGCCCCGTACCTTCATCTCTCCTTCACCCGACTCCCTCACCCATCCAGCCATGCCCCCTCCTCTCTCCCTCATCCCACTCCACCATCCATCCAGCCCCGCGCCCTCCTCTCTCTCTTTCTCTCTCTCAACCCAACCCATCCCCAATCTGCCCCCTCCTTGCTCCCTCTTCTCACTCCCCAATCCATCTAGCTCCACCCCCTCTTCTTTCCCTCACCTCACTCCCCCATCTCTCCAACCCTACCCCCTCTTCTCTCCCTCATCCCACTCCACCATATATCCAACCCACTTTCCTCTTCTCTCCCTCACCCCATTACCGCATCCATTCAGCTTTGCCCCCTCCTCTCTTCATCCCACTCCCCCATCCATCCAACCCTGCCCCCTTTTCTCTTCCTCACCCCACTCCCTTATCCATCCAGCCCTTCGCCCTCCTCTCTCCCTCTTCCCACTCCACCATCAATCCAGCTCTGCCCCCTCCTCTCTCCCTCACCCACTCCCCCATCCTTTTAGCCCCGGCCCCTCCTCTCTCCCTAATCTCACTCCCCCATCCATCTAGCCCTGCTCTCTCCTCTCTCCCTCACCCCACTCACCATTCCAGGCCTGCCCTCTTCCTTCTCCCTCATCCCACTCCACCGTCAATCCAGCCCCTCCCCCTCCTATCTCCCTCATCCCACTTCCCGATCCATCAAGCCCTGCCCCCTCCTCACTTCCTCAAACCACTTCCACATCCATCAATCTCTGCCCCCTCCTCTCTCCCTCACACCACTACCTCATCCATCATGCCCTGCCTCCTCCTCTCTTCCTCAACCCACTCCCCCATCCATCCAGCCCTGCCCCCTCCTCTCTCCCTCATCACACTCCCCCATCCATCCAGCCTTGCCCCCTCCTCTCTCCCACATCACATCCCTTTTCCCTCATCCCACTCCACAGTCCATCCAGCCCCGCCCTCCTCTCCCTAATCTTACTCTCCCATCCATCAAGCCCCTCCCCATCCTATTTCCCTCATCCCACTCCCCGATCCATTAAGCCCTACCCCCTCCTCTCTCCTTCACCCCACTCCCCCATCCATCCAGCCATGCCCCCTCCTCGCTCCCTCACACCCCTACCTCATCCATCCAGCCCTGCCCCCTCCTCTCTCCCTCATCCCACTCCCCCTTCCATCCAGCCGTGCCCCCTCCTCTCTCCCACATCACATCCCTTTTCCCTCATCCCACTCCACAGTCCATCCAGCCCCGCCCTCCTCTCCCATCCATCAAGCCCCTCCCCATCCTATCTCCCTCATCCCACTTCCCGATCCATTAAGCCCTGCCCCCTCCTCTCTCTTTCATCCGAGTTTCCCATCCATCCAGCCCTACCCCCTCCTCTCTCCCTCATCCCACTCCATCCCACTCCCATCCATCCAGATTTGCCCTCTCCTCTCTCCTTAACATCACTCCCCCATCCATCCAGCCCTGCCCCCTTCTCTCTCCCTCATCCCACTCCCCCATCCATACAGTCCCGCCCCCTCCTCTCTCAATCATCTCACTCCCCCATCCATCCAGTCCTAATCCCTCCTCTCTCCCTCACCCCATTCCACCATCCATCTAAACCTGCCCCTTCCTCACTTTCTCATCACACTCCACCATCCATCCAGCCCTGCCCCCTTCCCTCTCCCTCATCAAAATTCCCCATCCATCCAGCCCTGCCCCTTCCTCTCTCCCTTACCCCACTCCCCCATCAATCAAGCCCCGCTCCCTCCTCTCTCCAACACCCATCTCCCTTATCCATCCATCCATGCCCATTCCTCTCTCCCTCATCCCACTCCTCCATCCATCGAGCCCTGCCCTCTCCCCTCTTCCTCATCATACTTCCCTATCCATCCAGCTCTTCCCCCTCCTCACTCCCTCATCCCACTCCACCATCCATCTAACACCGCCCTCTCCTCTTTCCCTCATCTTAGTCCACCATCCATGCAGCCCCGTCCCCTCTTCTCTCCCCCATCCCACTCCACCATCCATCCACCCCTACCCCCTCCTCTCTTCCTCACCCCACTACTCCATCCATCCAGCCCCGCCCTCTCCTCTCTCCCTCATCCCATTCCACCATCCATCCAGCACCACCTCCTTTTCTCTCCCTCACCCCACTATCCCATCTATCCAGCCCTGTCCCCTCTTCTCTCCCTCATCCAAATCCACCATCTATCCAGTCCCCTCCTCTCCTCTCTCCTTCATCCCACTCCCCTATCACTCCAGCTTAGCCCCCTCCTCTCTCCCTCATCCCACTCCCCCATCCATCCAGCTCTGCCCCCTCCTTTTTCCCTCCTTCCACTCCACCATCCATGCAACACTGCCCCCTCTTCTCTCCCTCATCCCACTCCCCCATCCATCCAGCCCTTCCCCTTCCTCTCTCCCTCATACCCTTTCCACTATCCATCCAATCCTGCTCCCTCCTCTCTCCCTCATCCCATTCCCCAATCCATCCAGCCCTGCCCCTTCCTCTCTCCCTCATCCCACTCCACCATCCATACAGCTATGTCCCCTCCTCTCTCCCTCACCGTACTCCCTCATCTATCCAACCCTGCCTCCTCCTCTCTCCCTAATCCCACTCCCCCATCAATCTAGCCGTGTCAGCGTCCTTTCCTCCTAATGCCACTTCACCATCCATCCAGTCCCGCCCCCTCATCTCTCCCTAATCCCACTCCACCATCCTCCTCCTCTCTCCCTCACCCCACTCCCCAATCCATCCAGCACTACCCCCTCCTGTCTCCCTAATCCCACTCCACTATCCATCCAGCCGAACACCTCTAATCCCACTAATCCCACTCCCCTATCCATCCAGCCCCGTCCTCTCCCCTAATCCCACTCCCCTTCCATCAAGCTTTGCCCCCTCACCTCTCCCTCATCATACTCCCCCATCCATTCAGCCCTGCCTCCTCCTCTCTCCATCACCCCACTCTACCATCCATCCAGCCATACCCCCTCCTCTCTTCCTCACCCCAGTCCCCTTTCCATCCAGCCCTAACCCCTTTTCTCTCCCTCAACACTCTCCCCATCCATCCAGCCCTGCCTGCTCTTCTGTCCCTCATCCCACTCCCCCATCCATCCAGCCCTGCCCCCTCCTCTATCCCTCATCCCACACCACCATCCATCCAGGCCTGCCACTTACTCTCACTCATCCCACTCCACCATCCATCCAGCACCGCCCCTTCCTCTCTCCCTCATTCCATTTCCCCATCCATCAAACCATGTCCCATTTTCTCTCCCTTATCCCACTCCCCCATCCATCCGGCCCTGCCTTCTCCTCTCTCCCTCACTCAACTCCCCCTTCCAACCAGCCCTGCCCGCTTTTCTCTCTCTCTCAACGCTCTCCCCCATCCATCCAGATCTGTCCCCTCCACTCTCCCTCATCGCACTCCCCCATGCATCCGGCCCTGCCTTCCTCGTTTTTCCCTCACCCGACTCCTCACCTAACTCCCCCCATCCAAAATAAATAAAATATATAGATATATCTCCCGATATATGCGTGCGTATCTGTCTATCTCTCTATTTATACGCCACATAAATAAAGAAATAAAATGATAAAAATAGAAAATAAATTCATTAAAAATATAAATATATCTACCGATATATGCGTACGTATCTATCTATCTCTCTATTTATACGCCACATAAATAGAGAAATAAATTGGTACAAATAGAAAAGAAATTAATTAAAGATATAGATATATCTACCGATACATGCGTGCATATCAATTTATCTCTCTATTTATACGCTACATAAATAGAAAAATAAATATATAAAAATAGAAAATGAATTCAATAAAGATATAGATATATCTACCGATATATGCATGCGTATCTATCTATCTCTCTATTTATACGTCACATAAATAGAGAAATAAATAGATTTAAAAAAATTTAATTAATTAAAGATATAGATATATCTTTCGATATATGGGTAGGTATCTATCTATTTCTCTATTTATACGCCACATAAATAGATAAATAAATAGATAAAAGTAGAAAATGAATTAATTAAAGATATAGATATATCTACCGATATGTGTGCATATCTATCTATCTATTCATACGCCACATAAATAGATAGATAAATAGATAAAAAAAGAAAATCAATTAATTAATTATATAGATATATCTACCGATATTTATACGCCACATAAATAGAGCAATAAATAGATACAAATAGAAAATAAATTAATTAAAGATATAGATATATTTACCGATATATGCGTGCGTATCTATCTATCTCTGTATTTATACACCACATAAATAGAGAAATAAATATATAAAAATAGAATATTAATTAATAAAAGATATAGATATAACTACCGATATATGCGTGCGTATCTATCTATCTCTCTATTTATACGCCATATAAATAGATAAATAAATAAATACAAATAGAAAATAAATTAATTAAAGATATAGATATATTTACTGATATATGCGTGCGTATCTATCTATCTTTCTATTTATACGTCACATAAATAGAGAAATTTATAGATAAAAAAAGAAAATTAATTAATTAAAGATACAGATATATCTACCAACATATGCGAGCGTATCTATCTATCTCTTTATTTATACGCCACATAAATAGAGAAATAAATAGAAAAAAAATGTATACGCCATATAGAGCAATAAATAGATAAAAATTGAAAATAAATTTATTAAAGATATAGAAATATCTACCGATATATGCGTGCAAATCTATCTATCTCTATTTATATGCCACATCAATAGAAAAATAAATAGATTAAAATAGAAATAAATTAATTAAAGATATAGATATAACTACCGAAATATGCGTGCGTATCTATCTATCTCTCTATTTATACGCCATATAGAGAAATAAATAGATAAAAATAGAAAATAAATTAATTAAAGATATAGATATATCTACCGATACATGCGTGCGTATCTATCTATCTCTATTTATGCGCCACATAAATAGAGAAATAAATAGATAAAAATAGAAAATTAATTAAATAAATATATAGATATATCTACCGATATATGCGTGCG
>JAXIVD010002512.1:0-5000 GCA_036785275.1 Cancer borealis
CAATGTATATTTAAAAATACACTAAAATATACTCCAAAAAATCTTCAAAATTATTGTACAATACAACACAAAATAAATTTAAAACTACACTAAAATGCAACTCATATATTTAGAATTACACTATAATATATGTGAATTACCCTATAATATATGTAAACAAAAGGAAACATTAAACTTGAAAGTAAATTTGTTTTAAAACACATTTAACTGAAAAAAAAAAATATGAAGAACCGGAATATTTATTGAAAAGTAACATCTCGGCAATGGAAAGCAGTAAGCAAATGAATGAAGAACTTAGCTAAACTTCGATAATATTGTATATACTATTTCAGTAGCATCAAATTGCTCCCGGTGATGCATTAACTGATGGCAAGAGACAAAGCCATAGTGGGTACGAACGATGCCTGTGAGTGGGAACGCCTCCAACACATGCAGTTCAGTCTGTATGGCACCACACGGGCACAATCGTTCCTCCACAGGTAATCGCCCGCGTCCTCTCCTATTCCAGCGACCCGTCTCTATCGCTAACCAGTGTCCACTAACTCGAAATTGACTATATGATATCCTATGCACAGTACACCTTATCTACAGTAAGATCAGGGTTAAGAGTCTTGTATACTATTCTACGCGATGACATAGAATTACCTATAGAGAGTTTTACAGCATCTTTACCTTGAACAACATCGTCTACATTATCTGTTATCAGGCTGTCAATATATCTACCCGTACGAGTGTTGGAGTCGAGGACAACCTTAACGATATGGGCCCACGGATCATCCCTCATGTGCTGTCGGTCTCGCCACAAACTCTGAAAAAATTTACGCTGTTTGGCCTTGACTAAGTACTTAATTGGTGGAAGGCCAAGCTCGACATAGCAGACATCGGAGCAAGTTGACAATCGTACTCCAAGCAGCTGCTTTATACACCAATTACATAGTTTTTCAATGGGTTTTATGTTGGCCTCCAGCCACGACTCGCACCCATAGAGCATCGTTGACATCACAGCCGCATCAAACACTCTCCTCTTTACATAAAAGGGAACATCTCTATTCTTCTGAAGGAATGAAACAAATTTTAATACATGGGCAGTTTTACATCTGGCGTGACTAGATACTGCTGACGACACTGATCCATCGCAAGTAAAAATACTGCCAAGATACGTATAGCTATCACACCATTCAACCACCATCTCCCCCACAGTAAATTTTGTACGCTCTTCTGGAGAACAATTCAATGCAAAAAATTTTGTTTTCTTATTATTAACTAGCATTCCGTAGTCTTGACAGTATTTATTCAACAACCGTAATTTATGTTCCATACCCTGTCGTGTGGTTGAGAAAAACACAGTATCATCCATTAACATTAACATGTGTAGCCACGTCAAAAACCCATTCACACCACAATTATTCTTTATCAAGGCAATAAGATCATTCACATATATGATAAACAGTATACACGATGTTGGGGAGCCCTGCCTCACTCCTATTGTAGCAGCCACCACAGCAGTGCCCACTACACTCTGCGTAACAGTGTACATACTTACAAGTATTGCTAACATGACTGCCCCACACCCAATTCTCTTCAGTATCATAAACAACACATCACGGGGCACCCTGTCATAGGCCATTCTAAAATCAACGAACGTAACAAATAATTTAATTTTTTTTCTCTTAGCCATATCCATTGCCAAACGTAACGTCACAATATGTTCAGTGCATCCTCTACCCTTCTGGCTGCCTGCTTGCTCTCTGAATGGAACAAACCAACTGCTCAACCGCGAGCTTAAGATTAAGTTAAACAATTTAGCTAGTGAGTTTATCACATTAATCCCCCTATAATTACATGCTTCTTTCCTGTCACCCTTCTTATAAATATTAAACATGCGGGCAAGACGCCAGGATGATGGGTAGGCGGCAGATGCAAGAATTACATTGAACAGCGCTGTTAAAGTAAGAATCCACTGAGTAGGTAAACATTTCACAACACCAGGAGAGATACCGTCAGGACCACAGGACTTGTTAGGTTTCATATTGTTCATCTGAGTACTCACTTCATCTACCTGAATCTGCTCATCAAGAATTGGAATAAATACCTCTGTTTGGCACTGATTCTGGTCATGGGCTGTACTGTTTTCTGGATTATAAATTTCACTAAAATAGACTCTAAAATCCTCACTTGATGGTCTAACTTCAGCATTCCCGTTTTCTATATATTCACCTCTCCAATCTATTGCCGCCCAAACTCTCTTATCATCACGGTCGTTTATTAATCTTTCCCACCTTTCCATCCCATCATTATTCTGTAAAGGTATTGCAACACACCTGCTAGAGTTGGCACACTTGTATAAGGAATCAGTTACCTTTTCAATATCAATATCTATGTTGTTAGTCAAGTTTGGAATTTCACATCGAGAAAGCTCATCCTTCAAACACTCAAGGTCTATGTTTTCAAATTTCAGTCTTTTGACATGATCATGTTGATGACAGCACGTCTCTGCGCTGCCTCCCAGCTGGGTCGCTCTCTCTAGCAACAATTTTCTGTTCACCAAGGGGGGTGTGATGCCTATAGCTATGAGAGCATGTTTCGAACACTAGTACCGAACCTTGAGTTCATATCGCCCAGTATTATCGTTTTTAAACCTTCTTCTTCACTCTTCCTAAGCTTTTCCTGGATGAAACTAAAGCTGTATGGGTCGAAGTACTGTGAGTCACTGGGTGGGATATAACAAAAACCAATAATAATGTTACATAAAACAGATAAACGTATCCACACCTGATCCTTCATAGTTGTATCAATTGAGACAATAGAGTCCATTAGGCGTCGTCTGATCAACACAACAGTTCCTCCTCTATTATGACCACAATTATCGCTCTTGTACGATACGTACCCGGGAAGAGACACTTTAGCTTTTGTCTTGACTTCATTAAGCCCTATTACGTCATACCTAAGCAACAATGATTGAACTTTATTATTTTCAAGTTTCGACCTCACTCCATTAACATTCCATGACACAATAAGTATAGGCTCTTTTATGAGTCCCTTTAAAAAAAAAGGAGCAGGATTCCAACTGTCAATCACAACATAATCTCGGTAAACTTTTCTCTCTCGTGCGTCAAGCCTTACTACACAACCAACATTTTCCGGTCTCGCCTTCTCAGTAGATTCGACCTCTCTCAACCGCTTCCACTCGTTCCTTATGCTCGGATGCACGTCTTTCTTCACATAGATACGACTGTATAATTCACCAGCATCTTTCAATTTACCTGTCTTGATCAGCACCTTGTCCCTCGCTGCTCGGGACGACAGTTTTACCAGCATCGGCCTCTTCCTCCCTCCTCCCCCATCTCGACCTAGTCTTGTAATAGATTCAACATGAGGGGCCACATCTATTTGACACAAGACTTTCTGCAACTTGCCTTCTTCAGTAGTCGCTCCTTCCAGACTCTCACCTTCATCCGGGACGCCAAGAACGACGAGTCTTGTTTCTCTTTCTCTTCTATCGACGCTTTCCAAAAAACTCTGTTGTCGAGCAATGATTTCCGCTTGTTGGTCCACCTTTTCTTGCAATTGAAACAACGTCTTGTTAATGGCACTCTCAGGAGATGAAAACAGATTTCTTAATTCACGTAACTCCGTAAAAATATCGTCTACTTTCTTCTCCAATGCATGGGTCACTGCTGCTGTGTTGTTGTCTGAAGCTCTAATACTAGCTATCAGCATTTCTTTGTTTACCTTTGCTATCTCTCTCTGCGACATTCCTCTCAGCTCTGTTAGTGGAATTACTTGTCCGTCCATGCTAGCAGTTATATGAAATATCGTAGTCTCCGATGAAAAGGCTCTCGTCTGCTGAAACTCCTACTGCGCATGCGCAGACTCAGGCAGATTGGTGAAGGGGGGTGGTAGACAGGTAACTTCTTTCCTTATCTATTATTCCAAAACCCCTCCTTATAATCAGTATCCACAGCTCAAAACAATGCCTTCAAACCTCCATGGACCGCCTGAGATAGTCGTTGGCTTGCAGAGGTTCCAAGAACACACCAGAAGTGAGAGTTTCAACAGGAGTTCCCACTCCGGTGTTTACACCTCAGCCAGGACTGCCACACACACACACACACACACACAAGGGACCCTCAAACACCACCATCTCCTATAGGCAATGAGTGACCACGGAGCCAAACACAGGAAGCCAAACTACGAACATCCCAGCACCACGCCGCCATAACTCGCCTCAACCCACCCAAGAGAGAACACAGATCAGCCTTTCCGTGAATACTAACACAAGGGGAGCAGACCGGGAATACCAGAAACTTAGCGGAACGCGAGAAAAAGGAGAAACATGACGGAAAGCGATGGTTCTTGGATTCAACGAGAAAGCTACAACGAGATGAATGTAAAAAAGGAATAGAAGAAGTCTTAGGGTAGATGGGTAAGGCTGTGGGTGTGGTGAGGGTAGAAGGGAAGGTGTTAAGGTAAGGACGGTTCTATCATCAACCTGTGCTTTTAAAGGGCTGGGTACGTAGTGTGTGTGTGTGTGTGTGTGTGTGTGTGTGTGTGTGTGTGTGTGTGTGTGTGTGTGTGTGTGTGTGTGTGTCAAGATTACTACTTCTTCAGGTTTGCTTGATTCTTAGCCTCCAACGCCATTAGAGCCTTCTCCTCCTCCTCCTCCTTCTCCTCCTCCTCCTCCTACTCCTCCTCCTCCTCCTCCTCCTCCTCCTCCTCCTCCTCCTCCTCCTCCTCCTCCTCCTGCTCTTCCTCCTTCTCCTCCTTTTTCTTTTCCTTTGTCTCTTCGTCTCCTTGTCTTCGTTCTCCTTCACTTCTTCCTCTAATATTATTTGTCAAGACACATAATTATAATTTAACTTACTACCATTATCTTTTCCCGAGCTTCAATGTGTATTATGGTATTGTAAATATTGTTGTTTGTTTGCCTACAACTGTGATATGTATTTATTTTGAGTGGCTTTAACTAGTCCTTCGCTATGCTATTAATATTTTTTCGG